>RJWJ010019958.1:0-29643 GCA_004363605.1 Indri indri | reverse complement strand
ATTGGAAATTACAAAAATAAAAATAACCAGAGATGTCTTTTTTATAGAATGTCTTTTGTTCTTTTGGGTAGATGCCCAGTAATGGGATTGCTGGATAAAATGGTAGATCTACTTGTATCTCTTTGAGGTATCTCCATATTGCTTTCCCCAGAGGTTGTACTAGTTTGTAGTCCCACCAGCAGTCTATGAGTGTTCCTATCTCTCCACATCCACGCCAGCATCTATTGTTTTGGGACTTTTTAATTAAGGCCATTATCACTGGTGATAAGTGGTATCTCATTGTGGTTTTGATTTGCATTTCCCTGATGATTAGAGATGTTGAGCATTTTTTCATATGTTTGTTGGCCATTATTCTGTCTTCTTTTGAATAGTTTCTGTTCATGGGACGGTCTATAAAAAAGACATCTGCACTAAAATGTTTATAGCAGCACAATTCACAATTGCAAAGTGCCCATCAATACATGAGTGGATTAATAAAATGTGGTATATGTATACCATGGAGTACTATTCAGCTATAACAAACAATGGTGATATAGCACCTCTGTATTGTCCTGGATAGAGCTGGAATCCATTCTACTGAGTATCCCAAGAATGGAAAAATAAGCACCACATGTACTCACCATCAAATTGGTTTTAACTGATCAACACCTAAGTGCACATGTAGGAAATAACATTCATCGGGTGTCGGGCAGATGGGAGTGGAGAGGAGGGATGGGTATATACATACATAATGAGTGCGATGCGCACCTCTGGGGGATGGACATGCTTGAAGCTCTAACTCGGGGAGAGGGAGGCAAGGGCAATATACACAACCTAAACATTTGTACCCCATTATATGCTGAAAGAAAAAAAAAGAAAAACAAATAACCAGAGAACAAAATGACCCTTCTTTAAACCACAAAGGGACCTAAATGAATTAGCAAGATTTGAGCTTCATTTTGACATTTTCCCCATAATCCCATAATCTCATCCTTGTTATTATTGGCACATCTACACAAGTTGGATTATTGGCACAGGCTTTTGCTTAGGATGAAACAGGATTTACATTTTGAATCTTGAATCTTCCTCATACTACCTGTGGAATTATACAATATCACATAACTTCACAGATCATCAATTACCTTAATGGTAAGTAAGAACAGACAAACAAACACATACACACTCACACTCATTTTATGTATAAAGCTCTGATCATATGTTGTGGAACACAGCATATGCTAAAAGTGGTTATATGTGTTAAGGTGGGAAAATATAAAGTCCTCCTGGGCTAGCCTTGTAAATTGGAGTTTTGAAAGGAATAGGAGGAGAAAATAGGGAAGAACAGTGAGCAGAGGATGGATATGCTTCCAAAAGCTTTAAATTAAAATGAAGCAGCTTTAAAATAATATTTCCACACTAAAAAATATTCAAATGCAAAATTTTTTACATAAACTTTCCACCGAAACAGATCTGCAAGCTAAAGATAATCCACAAAATATGAGTATTCAACCCTCAATGTCTATGATTCAACTATGGGATGACAATAAAGAGAAAAAGAGAATTTTTCAACTAAAGCTAAAATATGAATTTTATAAATGATATTAAGCAAAAGAATGACTCATATGAATAGAGTAGCCAGTCATACGGGAAGTATATGAGCTGAGTGTGAATCATTGAAGGGCACATAAAATCTCCACGAACCTACTGTGTGGAAAAAAGCAAACTGGAGAGTGAGGCTTCAAGACTTCAAATCTCATCCACTCCTGAAGCCCTGTAATGTTGCCACCTACTTTTCTCAAAACACAGAGAAGGCATCATTTCATTCCAATAATAACATTACAGCTAGCACTTAGGCTGTGCTAAACACTAAGCATTATATCCTTTTTTATGCTTTATGTCATTTAATTCTAATAAAACCCTGAGGTAGATCTCATTACCACCTTCATTTTGTAGATGAAGAAAATCTGGGTCAGGAAAGTTAGGCTAGGACCAGCGATTCTTAGGTTGTATTAATATATGTAGGGATGACATGCACCTCTTCCCAGAGCCCAAGCTCTGTACCCAGTGCTGTGCCTACCCCTTAGAATCACCTTTGTGGTTTGTACACGCCTCTACTACTCCAGTTATCTCACCACATCTCTGTGCGTATATCCCTCAGTTAATTCACTGTGAAACCCCAAACACTGAGTTTGGAATAATGGAGTCAATGAGTAATTGCAATTGAGTTAAACTCACTTTGATTTAAATTTAGTTTAGGCCATTGGACATGGTAACCATTATGTCTAGAACCAAAGCTTTGCAGGATAATTACTACTTCTGTAAACATGAATAAATTACTCAACCTCTGTTGCCTCACAATCTAAATACACTGCTGGTGGGACTGCGAACTAGTGCAACCTCTGTGGAAAGCAATATGGAGATACCTTAAAGAGACACAAGTAGATCTACCATTTGATCCAGCAATCCCATTACTGGGCATCTACCCAAAACAACAAAAGATATTCTATAAAAAAGACATCTCACTCGAATGTTTATAGCAGCACAATTCACAATTGCAAAGATGTGGAAACAACCCAAGTGCGCATCAATACATGAGTGGATTAATAAAACATGGTATATGTATACCGTGGAGTACTATTCAGCTGTAAGAAACAATGGTGATATAGCACCTCTTGTATTATCCTGGATAGAGCTGGAACCCATTCTACTAAGTGAAATATCCCAAGAATGGAAAAATAAGCACCACGTGTACTCACCAGCAAATTGGTTTCACTGATCAACACCTAAGTGCACATATAGGAATAACATTTATTGGGTGTTGGGTGGATGGGAGCGGGGAGGAGGAGATGGGTATATACATACATAATGAGCGCGATGCGCACCGTCTGGAGGATGGACACTCTTGAAGCTCTCACTGGTGGGGGAGGGCAAGAGCAACGTAACCTAAATATTTGTACCCCCGTAATGTGCAGAAATAAAAAAAAGAAAGTAACAACTATGCAATGTCATAATTTTGTTGAGATGGGTAAGTGAATAGAGATTTGAAAGTATCTAGAAAGGCTGCTGACATACTAGCAACACAGAAGTCTATGAATTTACTAGGCTTGGAAAAAATCGAACTGGTTGATTTAATTCCAGAATTGTCATATTTATTCATCTACAGATAATTAATACATTAAATTTTGTTGATAAGTTCATGCTTTATTTATGGAGAATCTTGAAACCCACATTACTGCTATAATGAAATAATGCATATGGACATTTGCATAATAATGCACATTTTAATTTCATTGCAATCTCTACTATATTTAATGTTCTGTTCCTTTCCTGCTTGTTGCTACAGGGTATCATCTGATTCCCAGATAACACTGCTGGAGCACAGTACAGAAGTGACACAGTTCATCCTCCTTGGACTAACCAATGCCCCAGAACTACACATCCCCCTCTTGATCATGTTCTCGCTCATCTACTTCATCAACGTGGCTGGAAACCTGGGCATGGTTATTTTGGCTCTCTGGGACTCTCGTCTCCACACTCCCATGTACTTTTTCCTTGGTAACCTGTCTCTGGTGGACTTTTGTTATTCTTCAGCTGTCACTCCCACAGTCATAGCTGGGCTCCTTATAGGACACAAGGTCATCTCCTACAGTGCTTGTGCTGCTCAGATGTTCTTTTTTGAGGCCTTTGCCAGTGTGGAAAATTTTCTCTTGGCCTCAATGGCCTATGACCGCAACTCAGCCATGTGTATCCCCCTACATTACACCACCACCATGACAACAAGGGTGTGTGCATGCCTGGCCATAAGCTGCTATGTCTGTGGTTTCCTGAATGCTTCCATCCACACTGGGGACACGTTCAGTCTCTCTTTCTGTAAAGCCAATGAGGTCCATCACTTCTTCTGCAATATGCCAGCAGTCATAACTCTGTCTTGTTCTGACAGACAAGTGAATGAGCTGGTTCTTGTTTAAGTAGCCAGCGTCAATGTCTTTTTTGCCCTCCTAGTTATCCTGATACCCTACCTATTCATATTTGTCACCATCCTAAAGGGGCACTCAGCTGCAGGATACCAGAAGGCTTTATCCACCTGTGCTTCTCACCTCACTGCAGTCTCCATCTTCTATGGGACTATTATCTTCATGTATATCCAACCCAGCTCCAGTCATTCCATGGACACTGACAAGATGGCATCTGTGTTCTATACTATGGTCATCCCCATGCTGAACCATGCCATCTACAGCCTGAGAAACAAGGAGGTGAAGAGTGCATTTAAGAATGCGGTTGAGAAGGCAAAGTTGTCTCTAGTATTGTAAATTTAACACTGTAGGATACATAATACCCTAGTTTCATTCCTCTCTGATTTTTTTACAGAAACCTCCTGATATTTCAAGGCCCACACTGCAGTTAAATTCCAGAACCGATACTGTTGTCTCTTTGAAAGTATGGCTTTTAGAAAAAGGAAGCACAATGATCAGAAACACAACACCTGAATGAGGATAACTAAAGAGACGCATAAAATGTTTTGTTTAGGCTTGTTTAAATCTTATTAAGGAAATTTGATTTATTCACTTTGTATGTGCATTTTCTCTATCATATGCCACTAGTAACATACACGTAAAATAGGTGCAAAAACAAGCTCTCAAACAGAATTGCACCCATGTGACCCATGTGGGCACATACCCATGGGAGTGGAAAATTAGCCAGAGGTAAATGGAATGTGGCTAGTGTTTAATAAAAATAGTTTGAACAATTAACTGGGGTATTATAATATAAATTTATGACTAATGTTACTTTTTTTCTAGTTTATGAGGAAAGTGATACAGTTTTAAATAAAAATATGTGCTCATTTTGTTGGCATATTTTGTTGAGAGCATATTTTGTAGAACCTACTTTTTCACATTAGACTTTCAAAAAGATAAAATAGCCAGAGTATAATTAAAAATGGAAGAAAAGTAAAGGCATTTTTTGATTTATTAATATATAATTACCAATGTTCACACTATTTTTAAAATGTGGGAGGGGCAAGATGGCAGATGAGAAAAACCACCAGCCAGTGCCTCTGCAAGAAAGATAGAATTTAAAAGAAAGTGAAAAAAAATAAACAGGCAGATAAACATAGATCAGGTGAGGGTCAGTAGGAAGGGTGCCTGAAACTACAGGAGACCCCACGGGAAGAAGTTGCGGAGGAGAACTGGAAGGAGAAAGGCCCCAAGAGGCTTGGAGACCAGTGACAAGGGTAGGTGGAGTGGTTAAATTTCCCTTCCCTTGCATCTCAGACTGCTGGTGGGCTCCTGAGCAGTAGGAGAGACCTGCCAGTACCAGCCCAGAGATGGCTGCCGCCAGTGAGTGGTGAGCCCCTTGTGGACACGGCACCAGGGCATCAGGGCACCAGGCTCCCAGCTCCCTCAGGGAACCTCCCTTCCGCCCCACAGACCCGAGTGGCAGGAGCCATATTGCTTCATTCTCCCCTTACCCTTCCCTACCCACGGCTGCCAACAGAGACAATTTAGCCACCACCTGGCGGCATCTGCAGGGAATGGAGCCTTTCATTTTGGGGCCCTACAGAGGACTGATGGATACTCAGACTGTGAGCTCCCTACACACCAGCCCTCCCGGGTGCTGCTTTCCTGGTGACTCCAGGAGAGCAGGGCAAATCCTGAGGCGAAGAGACGTTGATTCAGCTTGGGCACCCAGTGAGTGACTTGAGAATAGCACTTCTCTCCCTGGCAGATTCCAGGATTGATTTCCCAGGCCTGGGGGTCAGGCCTGTAGACCAGGTCCTATATACCCAGGTCTTGATTGCATTGCCCGGGAGCACAGAAGGGATATTGTGAACGAGTCTACTGAGGTGTGTGTGTCTTCAAGGGCAGATCAGCATGCTTGAGAGGCAATCCTCCTCCCACAGGAAGGCCGAGTGCCCAGCCCAGGCTGCGTTCCTGGGCAGGGAACCTCCCAGCCTGCATCACAGCCAGGGGAGATCCTCTGGCTTGAGGTCCTGTCTGCTGGCAGAGGCCTGGGAGAAACCACAGAATAGGGGAAGGCAGAAAGGAGTGAGCCCTGCTCCAGACTGCAGGTCTCCGACAGCCCCATCTCAACACACAGACTTTTCAGCTGAGTGGGGCCATTTCAGCCCCTCCCTGGCAGCTTTGTGCAGAAGCAGAGAGCAGACCTTTGACCCCTGCTAACAGCATTTGTGGAGCTTGAAGGCAGGCTCACCCCACCCAGCTCTGCTCTGCCTTACTCCTCTGCCTCCCCTCACTGAGGCGGAGAATAAGGACAAGCCTGGAAGTCCCAGGGCCCCACCCACCACCTGAGGCACTAGAGTGCCTCTCCAGAGGAATAAGACCTGGTTATAGGACCCAAAAACAACACTGCAGCTTACCTCTCCCAGCAAGCACCACCTACTGACAGAGAGGTCAATTTGCACACCCTTTTACTGCATCTACTGATTCATCATACAGGGTGTGGCCAAATGTCACCCACAAACACCACCTACTGGCTCAGAGACTAAACAGGGCATGTCATTATTCAAACAAAAATCTAAAGGTAAGAAGCAACAGCTGATCCAGATGGGAAAGAATCAGCAAAAGAACTCTGGAAGTATGAAGAATCAAATGGAAAGCACACTCCCAAAGGGGAACACCAGCTCTCTAGCAATGGACATCAACCATATTCAGAACACTAAAATGACAGAAGAAGAATTTTGAACATGGATTGTAAGAAAACTCAATGGTATGCAAGAGAAAATAGATAACCAACACAAAGAAACCACAAAAAAAATCCAGGACTTGGAAGAAAAATTCACTAAAGAAATTGATGTATTAAACAAAAATCAAACAGAGCTTCTGGAAAGGAAAATTTATTTAAGGAATTGAAAAACACAGTGGAAAGCCTTAAGAACAGGGTAGATCAAATAGAAGAAAGAATCTCAGGGATTAAAGATAACACCTTTCAATTAAATAAGTCAGTTGCAGAGATAGAGCAGAGAAATAAGAGAAAAGAGCAAAGCCTACAAGGAATGTGGGATTATGTGAAGAGGCCTAATTTGAGAATCATAGGCATCCCTGAGGGTGAAGAAGAAAATACACAAGGGTTGGATAAACTATTTGAGGATATAATAGAGGAAAATTTCCCAGGCCTCGCTAAAAATCTAGATAGATAACTAGGTACAAGAAGCTCAAAGGACTCTTGGGAGATTTATCAAAAACGGGAAGACACCATGACATGCAGTCATCAGATGATCAAAATAACCACCAGAGAGGCCTTCTTATGAGCAGTAAGGCAAAAGAAGCAGGTAACCTACAAAGGAAAACCCATTAGAATAACGGCAGACTTCTCAACTGAAACCTTACAAGCAAGAAGAGACTGGGGCCCCATTCTCATTCTTCTCAAACAGTGTAATGCCCAGCCTAGAATCTTGTACCCTGAAAAGCTAAGTTTCATATACGAAGGGGAAATAAAGACCTTCTCAGACAAGAAAAGACTGAAGGAATTCATCAAGATAAGACCTGCCCTCTGAGAACTACTCAAAACAGTGTTACACATGGATCAGCACTATAAAAACTCACCAATGTAAAATCATCCAAAAGCTACATGTCAAAGGTCAGATACCACAATGGCTCAAGAGAGAAAACAAAGCAGCAAAGTTCAACTGAACAGGATGAGCAGAAATCTGCCCCACTTATCAATTGTCTCAATAAATGTGAATGGCTTAAACTGCCCACTAAAGAGACACAGGCTTCCCAAATGGATAAATACACTCAAGCCAAGTATCTGCTGTCTTCAGGAAACACATCTAACCCACAAGGATGCATTCAGACTCAAGGTGAAGGGATGGAAAACAATATTTCAAGCAAACAGAAGCCAAAAGAAAACTGGCATGGCAGTTCTGATTTCAGATAACTTCATCTTCAAATCAATGAAAGTAATGAAAGACAAAGATAGTCACTATATAATGGTGAAGGGTACAATTCAACAAGAAGATATAACAATTCTAAATATTTATGCACCTAACTCAGGTGCAGCCAGATTCATAAAGCAAATTCTACTTGATATAAACAAAATGATAAATAGCAACACCATAATAGCTGGAGACTTCAACACCCCTCTGACAGAACAGGACAGATCCTCCAAACAGAAAATAAACAAAGAAACAATGGACTTAAACAGAACTCCAGAACAAATGGGCTGACATTTACAGAACATTCTACTCAAAACCCACTGCATATATGTTTTTCTCATCAGTTCATGGGACGTTCTCTAAGATTGACCATATCCTAGGCCAAAAGTATTTCTCAAAAAATTTTAAAAAATAGGAATTATACCATGCCTCTTTTAAGACCACAATAGAATAAAATTAGAAATCAAATCTAACAGAAACTCTCATCTCTACACAAAGTCATTAATACTAAACAACCTTCTGCTGAATGATTATTACATTAAGGAGGAAATCAAGGTGGAAATCAAATATTATTGAACTAAACGATAGAGGAGACACAAGTTATCAAAATCTGTGGGATGCAGCTAAAGCAGCCCTAAGAGGAAAATTTATATCCATAAATGCCTACATCCAAAAGACAGAAATATCACAAATAAACAATCTAATGAATCATCTCAAAGAATTGGAAAGGGATGAGAAAACCAACCCCAAACCCTGCAGAAGAAAAGAAATAACAAAGATAAGAGCAGAACTAAATGAAGTTGATAATAACAAAACTATATGGAAGATTAATAAAACAAAAAATTGGTTCTTTGAAAAAATAAACAAAATTGACATGCCTCTGGTTAGATTAATGAGAAACAGAAAAGAAAGAACTCTAATAAGCTCCATCAGGAATGAAAAAGGAGAAATTACAACTGATGCCATGGAAATACAAAATATCATCTATGAATACTATAAAAACCTCTATGCACATAAACTGGAAAATGTGGAGGAAATGGACAAATTCTTAGAAACAGACCAGCCTCCCTAGGCTCAGTCAGGAAGAAATAGAATTCCTGAACAGACCAACATCAAATACTGAAATGGAAACAATAAAAAAAATCCTCCTAAAAAGAAAAGTCCCAGACCAGATGGTTTCACACCCTAATTTTACCAGACCTACAAAGAACTGATGCCTATCCAGTAGAAATTATTCCACAACATCAAGCAGGAAGGAACCCGCCCCAACACATTTTATGAAGCCAACATCACCCTGACACCAAAACCAGGAAAGGACACAACAAAAAAAGAAAACTACAGACCAATATCCCTTATGAATATAGAGGCAAAAATTCTCAACAAAATCCTAGCAAACCGAATTTAGGTGCTTATCAAAAAATAAGCCATCATGACCAAGTGGACTTCATCCTAGAGATGCAGGGATGGTTCATCACACACAAATCTATAAATGTAATTCACCACATAAATAGAAGTAAAAACAAAGACCATGTGATCCTCTCAATAGATGCAGAAAAAGCTTTCAACAAAATTCAACACCCTTTTATGATAAGAACACTTAAAAAAATAGGCATAGATGGAACTTACCTAAAAATGATACAAGCCATATATGACAAACCCACAGCCAACATCATACTGAATGGGGAAAAATTGAAAGCATTCCCACTTATAACTGGAACCTGGCAAGGTTGCCTTCTATCACTGCTTCTATTCAACACAGTATTAGAAGTCCTAGTCAGAGCAATTAGACAAGAGAAGCAAATCAAGGGCATCCAAATGGGGGCAGAAGAGATCAAACTATTGCTTTTTGCTGATGATATGATCTTATATCTAGAAAAACCCCAAAGATTCTGCCATGCAACTACTGAAATTGATAAACAAATTCAGCAAAGTCTAAGGATACAAAATCAATGAACAGAAATCAGTAGCATTCCTATATGCCAACAACAGTCAAACTGAGAACCAAATCAAATACTAAATACCCTTCACAATAGCAACCAAAAAAATAAAGAAGCTAGGAATATATTTAGCTAAGGAGGTGAAAGACCTCTACAGGGAGAACTATGAAAAACTGAGGAGGACGTAAACGGGGAAAACCATACCATGCTCATGGGTAGGCAGAATCAACATTGTTAAAATGTCCATACTACCTGAAGTGATCTATAGATTTAATGCAATCCCTATTAAAATACCAACATCATTTTTCACAGATATAGAAAAAATAATTTTATGCTTTGTATACAACCAGAGAAGACCCCGTATAGCAAAAGCAATCTTGAGCAAAAAGAACAAATTGGCAGTCATCAATTTACCAGACTTCAAGCTATACTACAAGACTATGGTAACTAAAACTGCATGGTACTGGCATAAGAACAGGGACATAGACAAATGGAACAGAACTGAGAACCCAGATATAAAACCATCCTCATATAGCCATCTAATGTCTGACAAAGCAGACAAAAATGTATACTGGGGAAAAGAATCCTTATTCAATAAACGGTGCTGGGAAAATTGGATAGGCACATGTAGAACTGAAGCAGGATCTTCACCTTTCACCTCTCACAAAAATCAATGCACAGTGGATAACAGACTTAAACCTAAGGCATGAAACTATAAGAATTTGAGAAGAAAAAGTTGGAAAAACTCTTCTAGACATTGGCCTAGGCAAAGAATTTATGAAGAAGACCCCAAAGGCAATCACAGCAACAACAAAAATAAATAAATGGGACCTGATCAAATTAAAAAGCTTCTGCACAGCCAAGGAAACTATCATTAGAGCAAATAGACAATGAGCAATCCCGTTACTGGGCATCTACCAGAAAGAGCAAAAGACATTCTATAAGAAAGATATCTGCACTAGAATGTTTATAGCAGCACAATTCACAATTGCAAAGATGTGGAAACAACCCAAGTGCCCATCAATACATGAATGGATTAATAAAATGTGGTATATGTATACCATGGAGTTCTACTTAGCCACAAAAAACAATGGCGATATAACACCTCTGTGTTATCCTGATAGAACTGGAATCCATTCTACTAAGTGAAGTGTCACAAGAACGGAAAAACAAACACAACATGTACTCATCATCAAATTGGTATTAACTGATCAACACTTAAGTGCACATACAGAACATTCTTCTGGTGTCAGGAAGATGGGAGAGGAGTGGAGGGGATGGGTATATACACATCTAATGGGTGTGGTGCATACCATCCGGGGATGGACATGCCTGCAGCTCTTACTTGACTGGGGCAAAGGCAATATATTAACCTAAACCTAAACATTTGCACCCCGATAATATGCTAAATTAAAAAAAATTAAAATAAATAAATAAAGTAACAATGAGCATTTACAAAAAAAAGAAAAAAGAAAGGAGATACACTAATGTCTAATAAACATGGTAAAAGATGTACAGCATCTTTAGTCAGCAGAAAAATGCAAATCAAATCCAAAATAAGCTACTACTTTATACCTGCTAGGATGGCAGTAATAAAAAAAAATGGAAACTGCAAATTTTGGAATTACTATAGAGAAATAGGAACCCTAATACCTTGCTGGGAGGATGTATTATAAAATGGTGCCCTAGCTGTGGTTTGGCTGTCCTTCAAATGTTAAACATAGAGTTACCATATTGTCCAATAATTTTTCTTCTAGGTATTACTCAAGAGAACTGAAAACACATGATCAGATAACATTTGTATATGAATGTTCGCAGCAGCATTATTCAAAACTACCAAAAGTTGAAAGAAGTCAAATATTCGTATGTAATTAATGCATGAATAAAATGTGGTATATCCATACAATGAAATATTATTCAGTCATAAAAAGGAATGAAGAATTGATGCATGTTACAACATGAAACAACTTTGAAAATATCATTCTAAAAGAATACAGTCACAAACGACCACATATTATATGATTCTATTTGTATGAAATGTCCACACTAAACAAACATATAGAGACAGAAAGTAGATAAGCGGTTCCCTAAAACTAGGATGGGGTGGAAGGAAATGGGAGTGACTGTTAATCAGTACAAGGTTTTTATTCAGGTGTTGAAAATGTTTTTAATTGTAGTGATAAATGCACAACTCTGAATATACTAAAATTCAATGAATTTTACATTTTGAATGAGTAAATTTTATGGGGTATTAATTACATCACAATAAGGCTGTTATATAAAAAAGAAGGAATAAAAGATAAGTGGAGCGATACCCAAGAACATGTCATCTATTCAAAAAAAAAAGACAATAGTCAACAAAACATACATAGCTTATTATACATAGTATTAGGTTAGACAAGGTAGACCAGCTTAAACTGCCATAAGAAATCAATCCAAAATTCCAGTGATTTAAGATAACAGAGATTTATTTCGTATTTCTGCTAATGCATGTGCATAGTAGGTTGTCTAAGAAAGGGGAGGTTTCTGTCCACATGTTCATTCAAATACCCAGGCCAGTGGAGATTTTGCCACCTGTAGCTACGTCTTCTGGAACAGCAGGGGGAAAGGCAAACAAGTGGTTATGCGTGGGCTTTGTTATACTTCAACCCCAAAATGACACATACTGCTTCTTTACCAGTACACTATATAGAGCTAGTTCGTGGTTCTAACTAGCTGCAAGGGGGCAGGGAAATAGAAGGAGCAGGTGTCATGTTTGAGCACTCCTAGTTTTGTTTCACATATCATTACTTATAATGAAGTAGTGGTACTTAAATTTATTGAGCTCTTAATATAGGCTAGTCATCATGATATGCATTATCACATTTCATCTTTATGATTCTCCTATAAGAGATACACGAGTATTATTATTCCTTTTTATAGATGATATACTGAAGTTTGGAGAGATTAAATAATTTAGCCAAGGTCACACTGCAACGGGCGACAGTACTAGGACTGAAGCGAGGCCACATGACCATGCAGCACTTGACTGCATTGATTAAAAAAAGACATAATCCTGCCTTGGGGTTTGGGATCAGGTGTCTATACAGAGGAAAAAATGGATCCATTCCTTTATTTCCAAACTAAGAGAAAAGACCCTCAGACCAGCTCTGTGGTGGTAAGACAAACAGGTATTTTGTTTTTAAAAAAAAAATTAGAAAAACAGAAAGAAAAATATTGCTGAGAAGATCTCTAGATCTTCAAGAAAAAGCTAGATATGAGAAAGCTTGCACGAAGTCCTAACATTGCATAAACCAGAGATTTTAGTGAGGTTGTCTTTTTGTTGCCTAACATGGCTGTGGCACTGCTGATTTGATGACTGGAGGCTCTTTCCTCTAAACTTCCGTTCCTCCATGTCTTCATAAGTACTCTCAGCCAAAATGCAAACATTACCCTCTGCTGTCTCCAGTCAGGGTCAGACTGGGAGGACCAACCCAGAATCAGAAGCCTCCTGAGATATCCACTCATGTAATGTTACATGTTTCCCCAGAGGCATGTCTCTGTCTCTGCCTTGATATTTGCAAGAGCACAAGCCTGGACTTTGTTCCACAACATAAAATTCTACAAGCGGGGAAGGAGTTTCTCCGGCATGATACTTTCCTGGATGTGGACGTGGACTTTTGGTCAGTGGTCTGGCCACAAAGCTTTTCCATACCCCCTTCTTTGTACCCTCACTTGTCTGTTCCCAGGACAAAAGTAAGTATCAAGAAAACATACCGTCATAGCCAGTTAGAATTGGAAGGGGTGCTAAAAGGTCCAGTGATTTTTATTTCACAAATGCAAATAAAAAAGGGAAAACAAAGCCCTCAGTGATTATAGAGCTATACCACAGACATCCTGTTAGCTAGTCGTCTTCTGATTTCTTGTTCACTGCCCTCTTCACTCTACTAAGTTGCTCTACAGCACCAAGATTTCCATGCTTATTACCATCAGATGTCTTGTCTAAGCGGTTGGGGTGATGATTATTTTCAAAAGAGAGACCACATTTTTCTAATTTTCTTTTATTGTGAATGTGCTGTAGGAGTAGCAGTGCAAAGATCATATCTCCCTTTCTGAATTTCAGGGATTGTAACACTTTCAGCATCTGTTTGGGCATCTCAAATGGTAGGCTATTTACTTTAGGAACATCAAAGTTTGGACATTAAATATGGCTGTTTACTTTAGGAACATCAAAGTTTGAACATTCAATATTATTGGCTGAATATTCTGCAGTAACCAAGAAGAGACGAGGTGGGCTATGAAAAGTAATTGTTCAGATTGCCTAATTTACAAATGTTAGTATCTTTTATGGTTTTCAAAAACCTTTCAGTTCATTGTCACGTAAGAGTAGGATAGCCTATGAGGGAGATGGAGAATGATATGAGAGAGCTTCTCATACTATAACCACAGCAGCTGTCACCTGAGCCACCACTGGAAGTGAGCACAACCAGATACACCATGAGATATGACAGGCTGTCTGCAGCTTGGTTGAAAGCACAGATTCTCTCTCCAGGGGAGGCCAAAAATAACTCTTCCATCTTTTCCTATTCACCCTCCCCACAAATAAAGCAAAGACATCAGTGGTGGGGAGAGGTGAAAACTTCAGCCTGTGAAAAAAATAAAGAAAAGATGTGAAAAGAAAAAACTAAAGCTTTGCTTCAATATTTTGAAAAACTGCTCCTTTAGTTTTCAAGTTACTGAAAGACATAAAAATATCAGTAAGAATGTGCTCCACAGATCATGTGGTTTCTTTAGGCCAATGTTTAAGGGGAAGCACCCAATTAAGGGTCCTCATAAATTAGAGAGAAAATTATGGGTGTCCCTAGAGCAGTGTCCTGAATCACTGCATATCATTAGCTACTAAGGACAGGTTGGGGATGAGTCTATCAGAGATGGAAAATGCGTGTGACACATCTTGTCAGCATCACATGCCAAGGAATGATCAAATGTTTCCTATATTTTGCTTTCTGTTGATTACACTTTTTATGTATATTTTAGCAAGAGTGTTTGCTAGATATGGCAAGCAGTGAAAAGGGGCCCTGTGTGGTTTAGTGTAACAGAATATACGGTACACCAGGCAAGCTGAAATGTGCCCCAGCCATGGTCAGCAGAGATATTCCAGTGCCCAAACATACCACCTCCAGAAGAACGACCTCACACAACCCGCTGTCACCCAGCATTTGGATAGCTTCTCGCATGCGGACTCTTGCACTGGATAGGAAACTGACACATGAGCAAGAGATCCTGGCCACATTTCAATTCCCATGACAGTGTTCAGTTATCATAATTTTGTGTTTTCTCATCTTGTCATAGGTACCTCTCATGATAAATCCCAAACAACTTTGATGGAGAATATTTCAGAGGTGAAAGAATTCCTTCTTGTGGGGTTAACAGATGCCCTAGAGCTTCAGGTTCCTTTATTTATAATCTTCACACTCATTTATTTCATCACTCTGGCTGGGAACCTTGGGATCATTGTGTTGATTCTGCTGGACTCCCGGCTCCACACTCCCATGTACTTTTTCCTCAGTAACCTCTCCCTGGTGGACTGTGTCTATACCTCGGCTGTCACCCCCAAGGTAATAGTGGGGTTTCTCACAGGGGACAAGATCATATCGTACAACGCATGTGCTGCCCAGATGTTCTTCTTTGCAGCCTTTGTCACTATTGAAAGTTTCCTCCTGGCCTCAATGGCTTTTGACCGTCACGCAGCAGTGTGCAAACCCCTGCATTACACCACAACCATGACAAATACTATGTGTGTCCTACTGGTCACTGGCTCCTACATTTGTGGACTCTTTCAATCTTCCCTCCATGTTTCCTTCACTTTCCATCTCTCCTTCTGTCATTCCAATGTGGTCAATCACTTTTTCTGTGACATTCCCCCACTCTTGGCTCTTTCTTGCTCTGATATTTACACAAATGAGATTGTCCTCTTCACATTGGCAGTGTTCAATGTATTTTTCACTCTCTTGGTTATCCTGAACTCTTATCTTTTTATTTTTGTTGCCATCGTGAGGATGCATTCAGCTGAGGGACAGAAGAAGGCCTTCTCCACCTGTGCATCCCACCTCACCACTGTGTCTATCTTCTATGCAACAATCATCTTTATGTACTTACAGCCAAATTCCATCCACTCCATGGACACAGACAAAATCACATCTGTGTTCTATACCATGATCATTCCCATGCTGAACCCTCTGGTCTACAGCCTGAGGAACAAAGAAGTCAAGAATGCATTCAGGAAGGTTGTTGGAAAAGTGAAGTCTTCATTGTGCTTTTAGCTTGTTAGTTATAAATTGGTTGCAAACCATGTCAAAATTCCATTGAATCTCCAGTATCTAAGAATATGTTTTAATTTTAATTATTTCTAGTCTTCAATTTCTCTGAGCAGTTCCTTCACACATGAAGCCTGTTCTATTTATGTTTTTGGAATACAACTAGGTTAGAGAAAATTTTGGATGTCTTTTTTACCAGAAATAGAACGCCACTTCTAAGATTAAGATTATAATCCCACAAAATTATAATAAAATTGAGTCATGAATTCACCACTCCAAAGAAGTATTTTTAAATTGTGCTAATGAAATGATTAAGATTAAAGGCCCCAATGTGAGATAATGTGGGTTCAAACTGTATGGATATCTCTGGGCCTCAGTTACTCTGCCTGCAAAATATGCATAATAATAGTACTTACTTCATAGGGATGGGGTGATATTTAATGAGATAGTGTATTTTAGACACTTAGTACAATGATTAGCCTACTATACAGAAATAAGTTTAAAGTGTTTTTATTATATCTTTAGCAAAGGTAATAGAGAGTGAACTGGACCATCTCATCTCTGTGCCCCGCTCTCACTCCAGAACTGCCTCATATTTTTTCTCTACTACTTAAGATTCTTGAACTTTTTTACTTGAACCTGCGCTCATATGCAACTTCCTGGGGCCACCTTCCTGGACCATGGACCTTATGAAGAAACCACAATAAGGACTGATTTCTTTGTCTGGCTTTGTTTAATCCAGTCTATTAAACCACGTTTAAAATTGTGACCTCAGCCACAGAATCCTCTCATTCTTCTCTGGAATGTCCAGGAAATGTGTTGAGAATGGAAGACTTTCATGCCCTTCTCATCAGCAGTACTAAAGCACAAATTTAAAAATCTTTCAATAATAATGAAATTAATGATATTCTCATGACACCTGTCTTCAAAACACAAGTATAAGCCACATAATATTTTTACCTCTTTTGTTCTCGCTAATGTTTTAGGAAAGAGCCAGACTTGCTTTGCAATAGCATATGTACATTTTCTCAGTGGCTTTCTCAAGGGACTATCATGTGTTGAGAAATTAGGTGGAGGGTGAAAAGCAGAGACAGGAAAATACAGAGAAGATATTGAGAACAGGTGGGCATGAGAGAATATTCTAGTTATATCATGAGAGTATTTGCTACTTTTTATCGTACAAAATCATTTCCATAAAGTTTTTGATGATTCCATCAAGTAGGGTTTATTCCAATCTAAGTTCAGTCATAAATGTGTATGTCAGCATTATTGTTCAAGCAAACGCTTCTGAATTTATTGATTATGTTAAACCTTACTGATTGGGGAGTTAGAACATTTGGAACCCATTCAAGGTAATCTGCTGTGTGACATTTCAATATTTTCTATAAGAGCCAAATTAAATTCCATCAGTAAGTTGGTCATTAATCATCTGAAAAGAAAGTAAGAAAAAAATCTTCTTTCACTGCTCTAAACATATGGAAATTATATACCATGTATTTAAAAACACACACCTCAAAATTATGTATACAAATATCTGTGATCCAAAAAATACAGGAAACCACAATGGTGAGTGAGAGATGATCCTATGATGCACAGAGCTCTGGGACTAAAACAAAGTATTGATCCCTTGACAGCAACACCTCTGGGCAAACAGGAAACAAACATGTTCGGTGAGTACCAGAGATAGATTCCCTGTAAAAAAACAGGAAATCTATGTGATTCTTTCCCATGAATGGAGATAAATTTAATCTCATTTGATTTTTCCCCATGACCAGTCCTCATGTCTATAGTAAAGGAAGCAAATAGTCTGTCAGATGACTTGATAAAGAACAAGATCAAAGCAACACTGAAAAAACTCTGACTTATTAATGTATGATCTGTGAATATCAGAAATGTTGACCATTGAAAATGCAAAACCACTTAACAGAGAGGGCTTATCCAATGAAGAGAAAACAAAAAACACCAACATGAGATGAGCTCCCAAATATATAAGGATATGTTAAATATAGGGAAATCTCTCCATGAATCACAACTAAGAAAATCAATAAACAGAATAAATCAGACCCAAGAGAAGATTAATACTGCATGCAAAGAGAAAACAAACCATAGTGTAATATAAAAACTTTAAAATACTCATAAGTTATGAGGAAAATAAGTTCATAAAACCAGAGAAGAAAACCAATGAAAAAATTGGTTATTAATTAGCATAAGAAATATAAAAAGAAAACAATTGAAATGCCTTGGAAATAAAATGTATATTATCAAAAATTTTATGAAATCTTTCAATGAATTGGATATATGTTATCATAAGACAAAAGTGATTTCAGAATTAGCATGTGAATGTTAAAACTTTAAAAATATTCAAAATATACCCTAGAGAAAAAGGATGTGTAAAACATGAGACAATGTAAGAGACAACCAAAACAGATTGAGAAGCTTTTATATAGACCTACTAGGAATTTCAGAAAGAAAGAACAGCATGAACAAAAGAAAATAAATATCAAAATTGAAAATGACCAAGAGGTTGATAAATTGAAGAAATTTATAAGTCCTCTGCTTGAAGGACCACACCAATTTCTGAGAGAGATACGCTTTTAAAATCTTTATTTGATTGTATTGTGAAATTGGAAAATCAAGAAGAAGGAAAGATTTTTATATGTCAGAGAGAAATATGCAAAGTGATAATCAGACTGACAGCAGACTTCTCATAAAAACCATTGAAGTCAGCAGACAGTGGATTCATATCTTTCAAATAGCTGAAGGAAATTAAATATCCATCCATATTTCTATATCCAGATAAATTATCATTACAGTGTGATGACAAAATGAGGACATCATCAAATATACAAGGATTGAATGTTAATTTACTATTCACAGGTGCTGAAATGCAAAGAATGTGTTTCCATAAGGTTGAAGAAATGCAATTTATTTGATTGGGGAGTTGGGAAAAGAGAATGGAGCATTCTTGGTTCATATGCTTTTCTTTTTCTCTTTTTGCTCTCATTATCTACAGCAAGGGTACCTTCTGTTATGTTCTCCTTTGGAAGAAATAAAATAGAAGAATCAGCTTCTGCCAAGGGGAGACCTATAACACGGGAATGTGTATTATACTGGATTCTCTCATAAATAATCCCAGAGTTAAGTGTTTGAGCTAAAGTGGTTTATTTTAGAGGTAATATCAGAAATAACCGATAGGGGTATAGAGGAGTGAGACAGAGAAGAGAAGAAAACCAATACAGTGCTGCATTAGATAGTAGATTATATCAATCAAGAACAGGAGATCTACCTTGCTGAACTTCACGAGAGACTATATAAAACAGGTTTCAGAGTAATACCACCTGAGGGATGAGAAATCTATGGTATTTGTCTCTCATCTTCCCTCTGTCCTTTATCAATCGGGTCACCAGAACAATTAACTCCCAGCATTTCTGGTCTGGTTTACCCATGGACTGAGAGTGCTTTTTCAGCCACAATCATCCCTCAGGCCAAGAGTGCATATTCTTTCATCTATAAGTATTAGCATGGACAGAGATAATGTGCACTGAGAGGATGTGAGTAAAGTGCAGACAGTATCTGTTACAGGAGGATAAATTCAGAGAAGAAAATATTACCAAGCACATCTGCTTACAGATGCAAGCTAAGTTAGTGAAATGTCTTTATTAGTAATAAGTATTATAATTACTTATTTCTTTATTAATTATCAATTAGCTTTATTAATAAGAAGGCTGATTTTGATCTCCACCTTTCTGAACTCTGTAATATATTTGTCAGTTGGTTGTTAATTCAGGAAAGAAATAAAAGGATATTGTTTATTGATCACCTAAAATTTCTAGCAGGCTAAAAATTCCATAGTAACAACTAAAAAATGGAAAATAGAAAAATGAGTAAACCAAAAATCGTGGCAGATAGAAAACATAAACTGATTTTTTGGAAATAAATCCCAAATATCATTAATCACAAGAATATTAATGAATTTAAGTCAGCTTTTATGAGACAAATAGTATTCCAGCTATAAATTATTTTTAAATGTGTATCAACATCAGTGTCGGTATAATGTATCCCTGATATGGTACGTTGAATAACGGTCCCCAAAGATATACAGGTTCCTAATTCCTGGAACCTGCAAGGTCTGAAGATGTGATTAAACTAAAAATTTTAAGATTGGGAGATTGTCCTGGGTTATCCAGTTGGGCCATTTATAGCCACAAGTGTTCTTAAAAGAGGAAGCTAGAGGGAGACTTAACTACATAGGCAGAAGGCAATATGTCAACTGAAGCAAGATACTATGCTGTTGGCATTTTCAGTATATTCTGAAAATTTTATATTTCAGAATAACAGATAAAAAAAATTTCAAGAGTGTAAAATGATGCAGCCACTTTGGAAAACAATTTAGCAGTTCTTATAAAGTTAAAAACACATCAATTCTATAATACAAAGGTTTGACTCCTAGGTGTTTAGTCAAAACAAATGTTTTTCAACAAAATAACAGATAAAAATTTACAGTCTATTTGTACAATGAAATACTGCTCAGCAATGAAAAGAGTGAACCGATGATACACACCCAATAATGTGGATGAATTTAATGAAAGAGGCCAGACACAAAAGAGTACATACAATATGATTCAATCTACATGAATTTCAGTAGCCATCAAAGCTAATATATAATTTAAAAAAAAGAAAAAGAAAAAAAAAGCGTTAGGTTCCAAGGTAGGTATTGGCTGGGAAGGGACACAGGGGAACTTTCTAGGGTAATGAAAGTGTGATGTGGGTTACATGAGTATACACAATTGTCAAATGTGATTGAAATGTACACTGCATTTCACTGTATATAAACTATACTTCAGTTTTAAAAGTTAAAAAAATTACAGATTTTTCTTTCTTAATTTAGCTGTAATGTTAAATTATAAATTTCTAAAGGCAGGTTTGATTAAAAATTAAGTTACTATAAAAACAAATTATAAATTTTTAAAATGCTTTTATTTTATCACATATTCATATAATTTTGAATTATATTTGACAAACCTTAAAATATCACACAACCTAACATGTTCCTCTGCTCATTACTGCTTTGCAATTCATGCTAAATGAGATTCATCACACCCAAGTGTAGCCATGCTAGAACTGATCTATACTCTATTCAACAACATGAGTGTGAAAAGTGCTGTGTGAGTGGCATAGGTATGTCAAATTGCTCTAAAAGTTTTGAAACACTTATTCTCAATTTCTGTGCATATTTTTTATCAAATCAGCAACAAACATTTTCCAGATTAACACTCATCCTTGGGCCATATTTTGAGTAGCAGTGTTTTACTGGAGCTCATCATTGGAAAGATACACCAAAAAAATATATTCTTGAGAGAGAGGAGACTTAAGCATATGTTAGACTTCTCATTGTTCTTTGGGGGAAAAAATATTTAATTTTGTGATTTTTTTTCAGGAGTGAGAGAATCTAGCATCAGTTTCTTCTATCAGGGAAATAAAATGAACATACATGGAAACTTCTGAATTCCATTCTGAACACACTGCAACAATAGGGGAAAAATTAAACTGTATTTAACACCTGAGTCAAAAATAATATTAAAATTTCTGATGACCAGAATTGAAGCTGCAGTGATTACTGGTGACTAAAATCAGAAGGCTATCGAGTATTAAAAACAAAAATAGTCAGTGGGGCTAAAGATTTCAATCCCTGCAGAGAATGAGGAGTTAACATCCCCAGTAGTGGCAAGACACAGAAACTAGGATCCCCACAAGAAACTGGTGACTGGACTTACAACCTGACTCTAACAGAAGTTGAAAATTCTCTGACAACTTCCTTGGAATGTGTCCAGAAATAATGTGCTTGCTCATGTCAAAGGCAGTAAGCAAATGCATTCAAATGAATAACAATTAAATTAAGCCATCCACTTCGTGGGGCCTGAAATGATAAATATAAATACAAACGTAATATTCCATTGTAGATAAAATATCCATAAAAACATGGACTCCTAATATAAGACCTGATTAGAATCAGGAAACCACAAAACTATGTAACAGGGAGGGAATCTACCTGTGGTCCCAGATGGCAGTGGTCTATGATCATTACCTGAAAAGCCGCCCATTAACTTTGTCACAGTTTATCAACCCAGGAAATTTTTCCCAAATATGTTTTTAGTTGAACTTGGCTTAGGGAAATCCATTAGGGGAATTCTTCCTCTTTGGAGACTCATTCTTTTAAAAGGAACATCTTACAGGGCACCAAATTATCTGGCTAAGTCAGAGAATCGCCTCTGAGTGAAAAGGAGAATGCAGAAAGGAGCCTGGTCTTTCCATGCGGGAGTCTGGCTTAGGCTAACTCCATAGCATCCCTACTTTCTTGGTATCCCTCTTTCTCTTTCCCTACCCCAAGCACAGCTCTCTAATACCTGACTTCTTTCCTAGACACCAGCACACTCTTTCCTATTCACATCTGGATATTAGATGGACATCACCAACTGATCACTCATTATTTCTAGGAGATGCTGCATGGATCCTTATTGTATTTTATCCTTTAGGAACGTGGTATAGAGAGATAGAAAGCATTCTTGGAGAGCTACCTTAATCATCTATAGCAGAAACTTTTAGTATTTCTGAAAGAAAAATTGCCTGTGTAAATTTTCTTTGATGGCTGATGGAATGAAGTGAATTGCAAAGAGGTAAGGAAACATCTTCAGAGACTTTACTTTTTGTAAACTAATTGATTATTCTTTTTCCTAATTGATCCTGACTTAGAATGTCTAAAACTTTAGAGCAAGCACAGGCAAGCTAGACCAAGAGTTCAAACTCAGCCTCTTTTCGTACGTACAGCCATTTAGTGAAGAATATGTTTTATATTTTAAAATTTTTTTAATAAAATGTTGGGCTTGCAATGACAAAATTTCTAGATGGTTGACATGTTTGAAAGTGGAGGAAAAATGATTAGAAAGTTCATATTGAGGTTTATCTAAATCATTGGTAACTGAGGCTCAAGACCACAGAAATTACAGAATTTTTTTTCCTTAGTTTTAGCAATGACTTCTCATAATTCCTCCCTTTCTCCACCCAAGAATTGACTTTCAACTTTATGTGCATTGAACAATTGTTTCTCACAAGTCTGACTCTTGTTTAGACAGAAGGTAAATTTAACCTTGCTAGGACTCATTTGTCAAGATGATAAACACACACAAGAAGATTTAACTCATTCCTTTGCTCCAAATAAATTGAATCTCCTGGCAAGGCAGATGAAGCAGCTTACATCAGTAGCATTTTGTTAGTGGGAAAAAATGACAAGGTATTTTCAAGGGGAACAATAAAATCTGAAGACCACTTCTGACACTGAATTAAAGACAATGAAATATAAAATAAAATAATAAAACAAATAAAATAAAGTAAATAAATAAATAAATAAATAAAATGCTTGGGCTTGAACCCCAATTCCTTCACTGACCAGCTGTCTGATCTCAGACTACTTACCCGATGTATTGGTACCTCAGGTCTTTATTTGCAAAATAGGTATTAAAATTTTACCTGTCCCATGGTGTTGTTCTGAAGTGTGACTGAATTAATGCATGAGGATAGCCCAGACAGTGCCTGCTCATTATGGCGTAAGCCATTATTACTGTATTTGAATATGCTTTCCACAGCACCTAAAGAGGCTTTCCCAAAACACTAATTGTACTGTGTGAAAAAGAAAACATTCCACAGAGCAGTAAGTTTTTTTGTTGTTTTTTTTTTTTGGTTGTTGTTGTTGTTTCTAAGGATTATCAGAGGATTTTGATGCTAACACACATTGTGGATCACAAAGAGATAGAATTTTCAGTATTTCCCAAATGTGCTTGACTATGTATACATATTTATGTATCTATCTCTGCTTCTGTTTGTGAATCTATGTATTAATATCTATGGATTGATCTATCTGTTGGGAGGAGCATTGTGTAGCTTTACTTTTCTAAAAAGATAATTTAAGAAACTTTCAGTTAGTATATTTTTTCCCAAAATTCCTTTAAATGTCAGGTCTTCCTGGCATGATTGAGGGAAAGACCATTTTTTATATAATTCTTTTTTCATATTCTCCCACAGAGCTGATACTAAGATTTTAGCAAATAACATGTGCTCAGTAAAGGCTGGTTAGCTTCCTTGATTGATTGATTGACAGTACTTAACCTGATGCAGAGCTAACAATCTTGTAACTGAGATATAGGCATGATTTTGTAGTAATTCATATCCTGAAGATGTAGGGAGGATGAGACTCAGGGCTGCTTTCTGGATAACTGATTCTTGAGCTGAATCCTGACCTGAAATATGTAGAAATTAGCTAAGAAAATAAAAAGATGGAAAAGTTATCAGGCTGAGGGAGTTTCCATGATTTCAGGAGAGATAATATAGTATTCAAGAAATTGGGGAGGGGAGTGGACTGGGAAGAGGTGAGCCCCTGTTAAAAGCTAGACACACTGAGATAATACAGTCACAAAAGACAAATACCGTTATGATTCCACTTATATGAGGAACCTAGAGTAGTCAAAATTATAGAGACAGAAAGTAGAACAGTGGTTGCTAGAGGCTGGGGATAGGGGAAAATAGGAAGTTATTGTTTAATGATGTAGAGTTTCAGTTTTGCAAAATGAAAAGAATTCTGGAGACAGATGGCGATGGCTGCACAAGAATATGAATGCATTATACTTAACACCACTGAACTGTACACAAAAATGGTTAAGATGGTAAATTTTGTGCCGTGTGTATTTTACAATAAAAAATGTTTGGAGGAAAAAATTCTAGGCACAACACAGGCTACTTTACATATCTTTTCACTACATGCACACTAACCCTGCAAGTTAGCTAAGGAAACTGTGGGTCATAAGCTTTATTTACTAAGTTAATTTTCCAAGACCAGAGACTTGGCATGTGGCAGAGCCAGGATTCAAACACAGATGGAAGAACCTTAAAGCCTGTAAGTTTTCTTGTAGGAATAATTAACTTAAGAATTTCCTTCCCAGTGTTCACTTCCTTTAGAGGAACAATATGGGGCAGGAGATATTTTCAGAGGCTTTTCAAATCACACTTCATGGAAGATTGCCTCCCTCTCTTACAAGTATAGACTCAAGAGTTTGGGTATTGGTGTCAGACACTCCAACAGAATAATTCCAACTAATCTGTCTTTTCCATGAATATCTTAGCAACATCTTGACTAAGTTGCAAACCGAAATCCAAGAACCAAAAACCACAAGGTAGATTCTAAGGTAGATTCTACCTTCTAATAATTAGGTTTGCTGGATTGAGGTCTTAGTTTTGCCCTTAACTGTAGTCTTCTAATTCCTTTATGATTTCACTTTTTGAGAAAATAAACATTCTGATCATTCAAAATATATTTCCGTTTATCGTAACAGGAAAATAATGTCAAAACAAATATTAGTTTATTATTCCAATGCTGTGGTTATTTGAAAAAATAGTACGAATTGACATTTAGTGGATATTTATAGGGACTAGCACTATTTTAAGTCTTTTTCATTTATTTTCACCATATTATCACAGAAACCCTATTGGTAAGTACATTTATTATTTCTATATTATAGATGAGAAAATAGAAGTGCGAAGATTTTGTGTAACATGTCCAAGATTACTTTGAACTCAAGTGGTCTTATGACAAAGAGCATGCTCTTAACCACTTTGCTATGCTGCCTTGACTTTATTGTACATTTAAGATTCACACATTCTTGGGTATTTTCTGTTTATTGAACTGTTTTTCTATTCTTGCACTGATTTTTTTATTTCTGATATAATTTTAGTGCATTATATATTTATGAAATATTACAATTTGTGCAACATTTTAATTTTTAATACAAGTTTCCACCCTTTTTTTTTGAACATGTATTTGTTCTCACTTGGTTATTCTTCCACATAAGCTTCAAAATCACATTATGAATTGCATATGCATGCAAATACACACTCGAGTTCTCTTGGAATTTTTAGCAGATTTGCACCAAATATATGCATTATTCTGAAGACATAATATTCTTAAAATATTGAGTTTTCTCATAAAAAAATTTTTCACAATTACCTTAAATTTGTCTTGGTTATTGCATGTTACATTTATAATATTTTATATTTGTGTGACTTTTGGAGATTATAATTTTCTAGCTAGTTATTCCTTAGACACAGAAAATGTATTGTGTTTCATGTACAATAAAAGCCCTTTTATCCAAAGCAGCCAGTGTTTGATCAATAATTGAAAAGCTGCTTAAAAGGAAATTAATTTTTTTAAAATGTATATATCCTTAAAATATTAATTTAACTTAAAATATATACATGCACACTTTTATTCCCAACCTTCTGATGTATGACCAAGACCTTTTTTGTGTATCTGATTTGGGTTGGATGATTATTGCAAGCTGAAGTGTTCTTATGTGAACCACACTTACAAATCATTGCCTACAGTTTGCAGTTATCAATGTCTTTAACATGGAATGAAAATGTAAAGACACTTGTGAAACAAAATGCATGCTGCATCATCCAAGATTTTTGTGATTTGTTTTCCTTAAACATATATAGTGCTTCTGTCCATCTTAACTAATCAGTAAATTCTTTGTTTGCAATTCATTTTGTCAAATAATTCCAAAATATTCCATTGAAAGAATCCATTGAAAAAAAGAATTTCCATTGAAAGAATTTCCATTGATTTCCATTGAAAGAATCCTCTTTCATATAGAGTTCAATATTATATGCAACATTTCATGCACTATTTTATCTGCTTTTGCAATATCAAGTGTACTTGGCTTATTCACAGTTGGAAACTAATACAGTTGAGTTGATAAGCAAAATCCTCAACTAGAGGGAGTAGACATGCTCAGATGTACTGGAATGAAGTCTCCTTGCCTAGAGTTGAGTGTCTTATGGACATCTGACAGTATGTTTTATAGAGGTAAAGAGAACAAAGAGGTTAAATGGAAATTGGTTAACTATTGACCATCTTAAGGAATTTCCATATCAGTTCTAACAACTTCTCAGTTGCCTTGGGGTTTTCATAGGGACTATAAGACATCTGTCATCTTTTCTGGTTGGGGGACATGGCTTATTTCATTTTTTAGAACTTTCAGAAACATATTGACTAAAACAGGTAATAGCTTTTCTATGATACTACTTTCCGCCTCTTAAAAACATCTTCTGCTTCTTAAATCAATCTGAACATCTTTTTATTTTAAAAAAGGGATGTGTGCCCATCTACATTTACGGTCATAATTGACATTTCATTCTGCTTCTGAAAACTTTTTAAAAAGATTTTTGTTCTATACAACTCCTTATCAATTTTTTCTTCTTTTTATTTTGAACTATAGCTTCTTTCTTTTTTTTTTTGAGGAAGGATATATACATAGCATATATTATATATGTAGTATACATACCCTTGAAAAAGTATATTCTATTTGTGCTTAATATTCAAGTGACTAATATTGAAAGTTAAAGAACATAAGAAGAATAAACTTCTCTAAACTTATCCACATCTAAATAATAATATTGCTTATATTCAATTATTCCCTATACAGATTGAGGAAATTAGCACAATTTCACAAATCTCTACTCTCCCTTACCCATTTTTCATACTTTTTTACATCTGTTGAAATATTAGATCCATATTGCTATTAAAAATGGTTTTCCATAATTCATTTTTCAAGAATTACACTTGAAATTTTTCTTCTTTATAAAACAATATTTGAAATAGTTACTTAGACATAACTATGTTTTACTGTATTTTAATGCTCCCCATTTTTCTTTTATACCACAAAATATCTAATGTCGAATTTTAATTTTGATTTTTTAACTAGATTCTTTTTGAGCTGTTTCCATCATGCATTTGGATAACAGATATCCAAGCATTGGCAAATCTGAAAAATTCTTTCTGATGCTATTATACATGGACGACAACTTGATTGGGAATAGGATTCCTTGATCAGAATTTGTATTCCTTAAAACATTTTGGATAGTAATCCATCATCTCCTGGATTTTTGTGTCACAAAACAGATATTTTAGACAAAAATTTCCCTGAGTGTGGTTACCTTGTAGAAAGTGGTTATATTTTTTTCTTCTATAGAATGTTTAGTTTCCTACTTATCTTTCCTTATCTCATCTAGCTTCTCTTTTGTTTTTGTCTACTACACATTACATGTCAGGCTATTTGAATTCTAAAATTTAGGTTGACAATAGAAGTCTTACAGAAAATACGCCAATAAGGAAAAATAAATAAGGAGCATATGTCAGGATAAAATTGGAATAAAGGTATGTTGCTAGTCCTTTATGAGGCCAAAACATTGGGATTAACATGAACATCTAAGTTTTGTCTGTAAAATAACAACTATGAATCTTTAGCAGAAACAAAGGCCTGACTCATAAACTTGTATTTATTTAATTTACTCATTTTTACTGTATATATTTAATTTATATAATATGACGTTTTGATATACAGATACATAGCGAATTAATTACCATAGTCAAGCAAATTGACATATCCATCACCTCTTATAGCATTTTTTTGTGGTAGGAACACCTAAAATCTATCCTCTTCATAAATTTTCAGTGCATAATACAATATTATTAACTATAGTCCTCAGGCTGTGCACTAGATCTCTAGACTTACTCATCCTACGTAGAGGCAAGTTTGTACCCTTGGACCTTTATCTCCCACTTCCTCTCCCTCACTGCCCCTGGTAACCACCATTCCACTATCTTAAACTTAAAAGGCCAGTTTTTAAAAAACACTTTGGAAATCTGTTTCTTTGTCTTCAAGAACATACACATGAAGATTTCTCAGGAAAATCAGTCCATAACTTTCATTACGATTAGAATCTCAATGACAATTAGGTAATTCCCACATCAGAAACAAAACTTGTTATCTATTATTTTATTCCAGCAATGAAGCGACTCAGCCAATGAGGGTTCAGGGCCTCCTAGGCTTGTTTCGCAGAAGGCATGTTTGCTGGGAAACCCGTCCGCAACCAGTCTGGCTCCACTGAGTTCGTGTTCCGCGTGTTCACCACCGTCCCCGAATTCCAGGCCTTTCTCTTCCTCCTCTTCCTCCTCCTCTACTTGGTGATCCTTTGCGGCAACGCAGCCATCATCTGGGTGGTGCGCGCACACAGCTCCCTCCGCACCCCCATGTACGTCTTCCTGTCCAGCCTGTCCTTCGCAGAGATCTGCTACACCACCGCCGTCGTGCCCTTGATGCTCTCCAACATTTTGGGGGCCCAGAAGCCCATTCCATTGGCTGGATGTGGGGCCCAGATGTTCTTTTTCCTCACACTTGGTGGCACGGACTGCTTTCTCTTGGCAATCATGGCGTATGATCGCTACGTGGCCATCTGCCACCCCCTGCACTACACCCTCATCGTGACCCAGAAGCTGTGCGTGCAGATGGTGGCCGGCGCCCTGGGCCTGGCCCTCTTCCTCTCCCTGCAGCTCACCGCCTTAATCTTCACCCTGCCCTTCTGCGGGCGCCGCCGGGAAATCAACCACTTCCTCTGCGACGTGCCTCCGGTCCTGCGCCTGGCCTGT
>RJWJ010019957.1:0-29642 GCA_004363605.1 Indri indri | reverse complement strand
CACACATTTGTTTCTTCTGCCCTTGGAGATTACAAACACCCAGAGGCAACTCATTTTTGCAAAGTATTTGCTGTCAAGAAGCAATGAAGTGCAAATGGAAGCCAATTGAACTTAGCAATTTGTTTACTCAGAAAGAAAACAGCTGGAGAAAAAATAGACTATTTTAATAATTAGTCAGTCACATTAGATAAGGGGCATTCCAGTATATGATCTAGCATTATAATAAGGAGGCTGCCACTTTGGATGATAAAGAATTAGCAATTAAACTTCTTCTAACTCAAGAAAAATGTCCTCAGAAATGGGGAAAAAAGTAGAGAAACAGCCTTCAGTTTTGAATTATATTCAGTAAGTGTCCAGAGTCAAAATAATTATTTTTTAAAGTTTCACAAGATAATAAACATGCTTTGAGTGCATTTACAAATAGAAGGCTTTTGGGGCCAATGTTAAATGTATTCAAGAAATTATAAATTATTATAGTTATCATAGGGAACTATTCTCAAATATCTTATTGATGTTAAATTCTAGTAATCTTTTCACTGTAATGTGTATACCCACTGTAAACTGCAAAAAAAAAAAAAAAAAGTGAGTCAACCTCTGGTGTAGCCCAATTATTAGCTATCTACTGGTACTGGATGCAAAGTTAATTGTAAGCAGCACTCTCCTTTATTTACTATAATCTTTAACCGCAAAATCGTTTCATCATGCATCCAAATGAAACACCTCTTAAAAATATAAAAGACACAAAGAAGATAGAGAATCATGCATCGTTGAGATGTGACGTTGTTACTATGGTCCAATGAGAACCTAGGCAATAGGAGCCAAGAAAAGTGACTGTCCAAAGCTCATGTTTTCACCTTCTGGTCATCTGTCAGCAAATGGAGAACTTGAGCCCTTCCATTCCAGAGAAGCATTCCAATTGTCAATTCAAAAGAATTGATCTAGACTTCAGATACTCTGCTTTTGTGTAGCAATATATAAACATATAGGTCATCCTTTGAAGTTCTGATGAAGAACTGAAGAACTAAGGTAAATAATAGCTATATCATACAGATTCCAAGGAGTGTAAAAAAACAAAGTAGTCATTGTGTGAAGTTGTGTTTGGTACCTGGAAGGGACAGAAGAAAAGAGAGGAAGTACAGACATCAAAATACCTCAAAATAGGCTTGAAGAGAAATCAAGATGGCTTATGGTCTCTTTGGAAATTTCTAAATTCGGTTACAAATCAAAATAACTTGGTACAGTGGAGGTACTGAATCAGAACAACCTAAAAGCAAGGGCTCAGAAAACGCTGTTGTTGTCATTATTGTGCGCTTGTCTCAGTTGCTACTGCTGTTGCTGCTGCTCATGGTCCTGCTGTTCCTCAAGAGGGTCTGATACAGCTGAATAAAAATATTTGAGAGCCTGTAGTCTTTGGAATCCAACACTACAAAGTAACTGAGTTGCCCAGGGACTTGCAGCATCCAGAGGAATAAGACCATGTAACACCAACGCATCTTTCCTATAAAATAGGCTCTTTTTCTCCTTCTTTGATCCCATAGATGTGAATAAAATAAGATTTTATCAAAACCACTTTATCTATTGTTACTTCTGCCAGAAAGATGGTGCATTACACCCTCCTAGCTTTGATGCAGACAATGAAACTTTCTAATAGATTGCCAATTGCTTTGACACGAAAGCTAGAGAAAATGTAACTTACCCCAGAACCTTGTTCCCAATCTGTCTCCAGCACTGCAGCTGTCAAATTTGACCCCTTAAAATGCCCTTGATTAAAGGAGTGAGCCAAAGAAAGAATAATAGTCTGCCAAGTTAGGTGGCTGTAATCCTCAATATTGGTAATTACACTTCAAATACATTGAGCTTTGTTGTCGAAGCTCAGAAAGTGTAACTCTGATTCATCTAAACAAAAGATGATTCAGATCTCGCAAGACTCAAAAAGCTGAAAAGGATGTTCTAAAGTACCTCCTGCAGCTAAATTACCTTCATTTATGATTTTGTCAGATCTCCCGTGACAGCTTCTGCTTAATGTGGTCATCTGAGGAAATCTTAGGCAATCACAGAAAATACTACTTTTGGCTCATTTTTCTAAGGAAGAGCATCAAGTGTGACACTAGGCTTTATTGATATAACATAAATCTGAGGCCTCTGATACTTGTGGTCAACAGCTCTGAGATTTTATCAAGAAGAAAAAGCTCATCTGCATCTCCTTCTCCAAAGCCAGCCAGAATTAACTCATCTAATATCACCAACCATTTGCATCACAATCACATTCAAAGCCTTGCTTAATAGTGGAGTTCTTGTATCTCTGTCAATAAAAATGCATTGTTCTTTGCTTTCACTCTGTCACAGACTCAAAAGTCAGAAACATAATATAATGAAGGGCAAATGTCTCCTGTTGGTTAGCATCTGAGTTCTTCATTTTTATTAAAAGTTTTTTTCTCATGAATAATAGGACGACTTTGTTCAACTTTCTATCCCATATCAGTTAATGCATAATTTAATTGCTTCTACAATCAAAAATGTCAAAGTGTACATTATAGCCTTCTGCTTGTCTAACTTGTAGATGGCCTGCTGCTGACATAGCGGCATTAAATTAAACAGCCGCTTTCACAGTCCCTGAACAGGATTCATTCAGTACTTTCCACAATTCTGTCTTAGCTGGCATCAATTAATTCACCCTTATGGAAGCATTTCTCAAATATTTAAGAGAGGAAACACAGAATTCTCGCTATGCTTAACCCCCTCCCAACCCAGTCAAAAAAATTAAAGCTAGCTTACCTGAGACAAAATTCAAATCTTGATTATGGCTCTTAAAAACTCTTCTACCCAAAGTTTTCTTTACAGTTTCAACTTTACTCCTTCAGAGCCTCCTTCGCAATCTGTTTTAAAATGATCTTGAAACCCAAGTTCGCATTTTAAAAAGCTACATCCGGAAACTCTTTTTCCATGCTGTATTCTCCAAGCATTCCCAAAATAATTTAGAGATGGATGTGGTAAAATCCCTGATTAAGATGTCATTTCAGAAATTAATCCCACCACAAACTAATGCTTCTTGTATTGTCACAGCTGTGGCTAAATGACCTTTAGGCACTAATGCCATATTAGTCTTGATACATACCTACTTACAAACAGTGTTCTAAGAGAGAGGTTCTCTGACCTTGGGTATACAACCAAACCATAGGCAGAAGAACACCTCTAAGTCAACACTGTATTGCTTCATTTTTTTCATAATGCCCACCATCCCTGTATACTAGGAAAGAAATATCCAGATCTTGTATTTGGAAGCCTGATACTTATTATTCTTGTTGGTAGTAGCAATAGTGCTGATAATAGTTATAATTTACTGAGTACTTACCATGGGCCAGACATGATGTTAAATATGCTTCACACTTTGTCGATGCACTTAATAATTGCATATTTGAGAAAATATTATTTTTAATATTAGAAATCCTATACACCAAATCTTCAAAAGGAAAAACAGTTTTCCATGTAGTATTTTTCTTAAAATAGCAGAGAAGAACTTGCCTAATTACACAGCTATCAGCCTTCTGGAAGAGGAAAAATAGACACGAAGTGTGTTGGGGGAATAAGTCCCGGTCACTTCTAACTTGGCAAACAGAGCTGAATGGAAGTCCAAGGAAAGAAAAAATATTTCAAGAATAAATGTTTAGGAATGTTAATAATATCAAAGACCCCAGTAAGATAGATATAACAGTGCCTAAGTAGAGAGAAGACAGGCAAAGAAAATGTATTAATGGCTGGGTAAGGATGAGCATCTACCACATTCAAGTCAAACATGAATAAGATAAAAGTAAAGTAGGAAGGCAGTTTGGGCCCTGCATAGCTTAACAGTGGCTTTGCACTCATTAACAAATTTAGTATTTAAATTGTAGAATACCTTCACATAGTAATGTTTCATCCATGTTAAAGTGTGATAAGAGAAAGATTAGAAACGCATGTTTTTCTCACACACTGTATCAACAGTTGGAACTTAAGTAATAACCTTTCTGGGATTCAGTTTCATCAACTGTACAGTGGAAATTAATCAAACCACTCTGCAAATATCACACATTTTTTAATGCCATATCATGTGAGATAATGAATAGGAAAACTCTTTGAAATAATATAAAACACTATACAAATGTAAATGGTATTATTATTATTTAGTATCTGAATGCAATCAACTCTAAACTGATGGCTAGATACTACAATCTTCCATGAGGGGCATTGTACAACACAAAGATTATTTAATATACTACTGCCTCAATAACTGACAGTGAAAAGAGCATAATGGTAATGGACCAAAAAATCCACTGGGAATGGTATATGAAGGAAGAAAAATCTGAACATTTTCCTTGTATCTCTACTAATTAATGTAATCATTCATTTGTCAAATCTAGAATATCCCCCTCCCTTGGGATTTGTCAAGCTTACTTTCTCTTATTCCTTGTTGAATAGACATGAAGAATAGAATAGTAACTCTCTATTGACCCTAATAACATAAATACCAAGATTTTTCATCTTGAGGAAAAATAACTCTATTAATAACTCCAATGTTTTTCACTCTTTCTGACAAAAATTCTCTCCTTGACCAACATTTAGTCAGGCTCCTCTGAGTCCAACGAGGCTGCATCTTTGAGTTTGAGCAAGAATCCTGTCAGGTTGGTTTAGCCAGAATCCTCCTCCCTTGATATCTATTCATTCTCCATATTTGATTGAGTTCCTCATCCTCAATCATCTTACACAATCTGATCACCCTGGTCAGCAAGAATTGTGTTAGTTTGGTTTAGCCACAATCACCTCTTACTCTTGATGTTCTCATACTATTAATAATTATCCACCAATTAAACCCCTCCACCCCCCAACCTGCTCCTTGGCTATAAAGTCCTACTTTTCCTTGTTGTATTCTGAGTTGACTTCAATCTCTTTCCTCGTCTGCAAAGCCCCCCTGCAGTAGTTTCTAGACTACTGTGGTTCCTGAATAAAATCTGAGCTTAGTATTTTAACAAGTGTCATGAATTATTTTTTCTTTAACCTCCGTCAATGAGAAATGTTTTTCAATTGTTTAGTAATCCTCATTGAAATTGGGCTCTAAAAGTGTGAAAACCTGTGGTCTCTGTTAGATTCTGTCAGAATGAAGAAAGATCTCTTTATCAAATATTATCCTGGGGAAAGCCTGCCCTGGCTTGAAGTCATTTGGATAACAAGAAACTTTCAGGCCTGAACTTAATTAAGGTCAACACTGATTGCTAGTTCCCTTATACGTTTGACAAAAGCAAATGAAAATCTTCTTTTGGGGAAAGAAACATAATGCTCAGTTTTGAATTATTTCAGCAATTAGATTTTCAAAATACACTGTCCAGCATTCAAGCTAAAATTGCTAGAAACATGTGGGGACAAGAGACCAGGAGAAAAAGCAACAAAATAACAGACAGTTAACTGAAAGTCAAATTTGAAAAGGTTGCAGGGAGCTGGAAACTACAAAAAGTGATATAGAGAACTTAAAAAAAAAAGTGAAAATGTTTTTAAAAATGCTAGCATATTACCTTAGTCCATTTGTGCTGCTATAAGAAAACACCACGAACTGGAGAATTTATAAAGAACATAAATTTATTTTCTCACACTTCTGGGGGTTGTGGGAAGTCCAAGATCAAGGCCCTGACATCTGGCATCAGATGAGGGTCCAGTCTCTGCTTCCAACATAGTACCTTGATGCTGAATCCTCCAGAGGAGAGGAACACTGGGTCCTCACATGGAAGAAGGTGGACGGGCAAAAGGGATGAACTTCTTCCATCAAGCCCCTTTATAAGGGCACCTAATCCCATTCATGAGGATAGAGCCCTCATGACTCAATCACCCACCAAAGGCTACACCTCCCAGTACTGTTACAATGGGGATTATGTTTGAACATGAATTTTAAAGGGGACAAAAACATTCAAACCATAGCAGATATCATGACAGAATTTAAGAATTCAACGAACAAAACTGAAAATAGAATAAAATGTGATAAGGAAGAGATGTAGTGAAGAATGAAGAGCAATGAAATATGTGGAAGGCTCTGTATGAGAAGTGTTTGTAGAAGACAATAGTGATGCTATTTTAAAACATATATTGTGTAACTATACATTTTATATATTGTCAACTGTTGTTTCATACAATTACTGTTCATTTATACTTACCCATATTCACTTATATATGTGTGTATGTGCATCTGTGTAACAAAATAATAGTATTTAAGTCTGTATAAATGAGTTGAAATGTTCAAATGTCCTTGCAATGTCCAGGGAAGATCTAAAGTGTATGTTGTAACTTATAAGGCACTTCTAAGGTATGCACACCACGCACATACATACAGAGAGAGAGAAACAATTCCAACTAGAGTATGACAAGTAAAAGTTATCACCTTGAAAGATGAGAAAGAGACATAGCCAGAACTGACTGAATAGAAAGGAGAAGTGTAAGGAAGGATGTAGTACTAATATGATCATTTTTACATTAAGGAAAATCAAGAGATACAGTAGAAACTGATAAAGAGATATGGAGGTTTAAAGACAATAAATGAACAAAATTAACCAGTACAGAATCAAGAGAAATACTATAGCTTTCAAACTGGGAGACATGGAGAGGTGACCTGAGACATTATATAATAAATGAACTAAATGTTCATTTTCATCATGGGGCAGCAAGTTGATAAATTAGGAAACAGTATTATAAGCATTTCATTTTCATTTAAGGACAATTACCTGGAAAACTAACATAAAAAATAGTTTGGCAATACTATCTTAAAAGTAGGACTGAGGATGGTAGAAGATGAAGTAGGGGACTGCTGCTTTTTATTTTCAGTTCATCTGTTTGATTATTTTATACCCTGGGTAGATAAAAATTTAGATTATATATATTTACATACAATTGTATAGCTTTATATCACATTAATACATGAGTATATTATGTTTATGTCTAATATATGCTATATTGTTAACATAGCATATATTTTATGTTAAATATAATTCTATATGTTATATTACATATTTTATTGTATTACATCTTTTCTTATATATAATGTCCACATTTTATATAGTTATATATTCATACTGGGAAACTAAACTATTATTAACCTTATGAGCTAACTTTATTTTCACTTGTCTTTAATATGAGGTTGTTAAAATCTACGTCATACTTTAGCAAGTTTAATATCAGACATATTTCTGTCATAATCTAGCTTTGTGACATATAAAAATCCCCTTAACTTTGTTGAGTCTCTATTTCCTCATCTATAAAGTAAGAAAAATTACAGCTATTTTCAGAAGTATAGTGATAGTTGGACATAATATATTTAAAATACTTAACTAGTGCCTTTATAAGTAAATTAGAATAGTCATTATTATTCAATATAATTACTATTCCTTTATTTAACAAACATTTTTGGGTCCTATCAAGTGTAATAATTTTGGTAAGACTGCCCACAAGAAGTTAGCAGCGTATGGGAAGAGAGGCAGAGGATGCTGTGGGTATAGGACTGTCAGGGATGATTCATTGATGTATGAACTAAATTGTGGCAAATAATAAGCCCCAGGTAAGGAAAGGAAATTCCAAGCAGAGGAAATAGTGTGGGAAAACAGCATAGATGTAAAAGAACATGACATATTTTATGTCTTAGATAAGAAATTTGGACTTGTACAACTCTAGAGAGAGCCACTGTAGAATTTTAAGCAGGGTAATTACTGTAATTGATATTAGAAAGACCCCTCTGTTGACAATAATAAAGATAAACTGAGAAGGAATTAGAAAAGAGAAAAGTTATAAGCAATTGAGATAAATGGGACAATTTAAAATAGTATCACAGTAATCTGGGTGATAAGTGATGAAGACTTGAATTAAATCAATAGGAAAGTCAAGAAGAGAAATTAAAAATTAAGAAGGTAGATACTAGGGACATGTACTGACAATGTGACAGATGAATGAGAGGGAAGAATTTAGCATGAATTTTGAAACTGGGTGAATAGTAGTGATTAACTGAAATAAAAATGCAGATAAAGGAAAATTAGGTCAGGACATATGAGTTTGGGCAATCTCTGGAACACCAACTATAAATGTCCAATGAGTAGTTGGCTTTATGACTCTGGAGCTCAGCAGGAAACCTGGGCTGAGGGTCTGTATTTTGCTTGGTACATAGATAGTGGCTAAAAATATAAATATAAATTAATTCTCCAAGGGAGATCATAGAAAGTGAGAAGAGCACTTATTCCTTGTATAAGAACCAGCCATTCTTATACCATTTCACAGTACAAAACCATTACACAATACAAAACTACACTTTCATTTACCCCGAATTTCCCAATTTAATGCCTATTATTGTCCAAATGCAGTGATATTTTTGCATGTCATATACTATATATGTTTTTTTCCATTCTCAAACTAGACTAGGTTTTTCTAGGATAAGGGCTATGTCATCTCTATATAATCTCCTATTAATAGCATAATTTGTGGCACAGAGAATGCCCTAACTACATGTTTGCTGGGTTAATTCCTTACACCTTTGTTGCCTTATAATGCTATTTCTCATCTTATGTTTGAATCACAGCCATTTATATGACTTTAATTCAAGCTATTTTTCTGTTCTCTACCACCTACTTTACACCACACTGCATGTTACTGCTCATGTTTCTTTTAATAAATATATGTCATTGTAAAGGCTCCAGTCAACCGTATGGAGCTTACTAATCGTAACACAAGTCATGAGAGGACAAGTGAAACTTTAAAAAAGCTCAAGGTAGATACTTGCTTATGACTCTCAAATTATCATTGATGTACAATGCCTGGGCCAGAAATAGAGAAGAAAGGATGGTATTATTGTCATTGCAATTATTGGGATAACTTTGATACTGTTATTTTCTTTTAACTGGAATCAAGTTCCATAGAGAAATGCCCTGGTCTGTGGGAGACTCTTAACCTATTTCAGGTCTATCCATCATGCAAAGATTTAACTGCAGATTTAGCAAAAATGAAGATATTACTACTAGATGAAAATTTTGAAAAGAGTAACATTCAGTAAAACATGAGAAATATGTCCTTTGAAAAATTGTGTTCATAAAGACATTTTTCACAATGTTGAATGCAATTGGAAAAAGAAAGTCACGTTGAAGCATTGAAGTCAGCTCCACAAAAACAATCGTTCACAAAAACTCTAGCAACAAATAAATAACATTTAGGAAACAATTGTTTTGCCCTGACTATATACAAATGGAGAAAAGTCTTCAAATGCTCCAATATCTCCATTTTGAAATAACCGCCAGCCTCAGAGGCTGTTTCTGGTGATATATTACTGGCAATACTTGCACCTTGTTGTTTTCAGGGCTATTAACCAAATGTTAAATATTATGCAAGTGCCATTTGAAAAAATGTGTGTTTGAGATGCATTTATTTTGTAATTTATTATTTAATGTTCTCACAACTGACTAAGCAGAACAGAATATTTGGAATAATATTCTGTTTGTTTGAAACAATATCTTTTGTCAAACAAGTAAAAGTCTCAGAGTGAGCCAATCAGAAAGTTTTTAAAGTAAAAACAATTAAGAGTATGGCATGCAAGTAACATAATGAATTAGAGTAATGAAGGAGGCACATATCCTAACTTTGACAGTACATGGAACAGAAGTAGCAGTGGCCTATTTTCTTTCTTATCATCATTAATAATTGAAGACAATTAAGAATTGCCTTTCTGTATCTGAAATCAAGCTATTGTCCTAAGGATCACCTAGGGAGGGTAGTGTATTCCAATTTTTTGCCAATGTAAGCACAGGCAGTGTTTATAAAAGTCAAAAACTTAGTTCATTAGAAAAAAATGCAATTAGCCACATGGAAAAACAACCAGAGAAAGCATTCCCAGACTAGTCCTCCCATCTAGCCAGTAAGTAGAAGCACAAGCACCAGGATCTGCTTCAAGTGATAGTCATCCAGTATCCCGTTCAAGTTCAAGGTCTTTGCGAGCCCGCCTCCATTGTTACTAGCCACAATGCCTAGTATCTTGCCCAAAATGCCCCATAGTTTTACTGATTAACAAAAGTTGTCACAGTGTACATTTTCATATAGGGAGAATATTTCCTTAGCTATAAGTTTAAAATGCCATGACCACTGCTCACTTCAATGATATAGGTAGAGAGGCTTGAAAAAGAAATGGAATAAATATAAAAGGAAAGCAGTTTCTCCAAACCCCATTAACCCACCTAATAAATAATAACATAGTCACTATATTGCATAGCATTTCATCATACATCAATAATTCAGTCACCTGATTAATAGGTTGTTTAATGCTGTATTTGCCGTGCCCCTTAGAAAAATTAAAAGGCAAAGAAACAAGACTACCATCTTTGGCAATGTGCCTATTGAATACGTTTGTGGTTATTGAATATTATTGAAAAAAAGAGGACAGTGGCCATTCCTCACAGGATCTGTTTTAGGGAGAGATAGACACTGTTACCCAGGAAGTTTTTGTCTCCATTCTTTAGAATAGGGCAAAGAGTTAATTAAATATTATTTGTAAAGGTCAATTAGCCTATTTTCTCCTCCATGCAGATAAGTTAGGTTTGGGACCACCATGACTTTACGTGGTTTCTAAAGAAAGCAGTCTCCCTCTCCATGCCAGAGCACAGAGCGCAGCCACGATGTACGATATTCTGCAGGAATATACTGGTGGATTCTGGAATGAAACTTCCCGACACTGAATCCCTAACTATCCACTTATCAACCACAGAGACTCAGGCAAATGACTTAACCACTTCATACCTCAGTGTCCTTATCTGTAGTCCACATGGATATATTAGCTACTTCATGGAATTATTGCAAATATTAAATAAAATAATGCAATTACAAAATGAGTACAATAACTGGTGCATGATAAAAACTCAAGAAAAGTTAACTATCATTATCACCATTATTCCTGGACCCTAAATGCATTTGGCCTACATAATAGGGGGTCTAGATCAGAACCAAGGCTTGCACGTATCCAGCGTTGGGTGTTGCCCCTTCCTAAGCTTCTGTGAGAATCTATGATTTTCCTGGAGGCTGAGGAGCTTCCTAGGACAAAAATTTTAACTGTACCCACAAAGAAGGTTCAGATCTATATAAGAATGTGTGAGGACTTGGGAGGGGATTGAGATAGTGGTGACAGGAGGAGGGTTCTGCCAAATTTGCACAGGAGACAAAGGGCCCTGAGACGGAAATCACTTGAGGAAAGAATGACCTGGACCAGTGCCGTGGGCCAGGAACAGATAAAGGGTGGAGGATTAGAGGGGAGCAGTAATTCTGGGTACAGAAGGTCATCATTATTTGGGATGATCATAATTCAACTGTTCTGGTAGAATGAAAAAAATAAAAAGCTGCAGTGTTAAACCTCTGTAGTAATTCAGAACCTAAGCAACAATACTGGGGATGTGCCCTGCCCCCACCCTGAGCATAGGCAGAGGGTGGCACCAGCGCGTGAGGTGAATCAGCAGAGATCTGACCCCCAGCAGGTCAAGACAGCTGAGGGCAGAGCGGTGCTGTTCAGCTGTCAAAGGCAGAAGCTGCAGAATCCAGGATCAGCTAACTGCAATGTCAGCAGATCTTCAGGGTGACAAGCATAGAGGTGGTGGAAGGAGCCTAAACAGAACGCTCAAGGTGGCGGCACAGCGCAGAGCAGCAGAAATCTGCCCCGGCAGGCACATTTACAGCGACATGTAAAATACCTCTTAAGCCAGCCCAAAACCATACAAGAGAATGTACTATATGCCAGGGGGGCCCATAATTTGAGCACAAATGTTGTTAGGCTCTCCCCATTCCTGTTGCCTGGCTGTGCAATCCTGGGACAGTTGTCTCCATTTATGTCATGGTTTTGCCATGCTCGGGAAAGCCTGCGGTCATTTTTGTGACAGCTGTCTAAATTCCAAGTAAGAAATCAGGCTTGACAAGTTGGTGCACAGATATTTCTTGTGATAACTGAGGCACAAAGCTCAGATAGGGGAGAGGCTCTTCTCTCCTCCAAATCCCAGAAGCCAGGTCATAGTGGTTTTGTAGGTTCAGATGTGACAGCTGAGCTAAAAGCAAGGTTCTGTGCTCCCATTTCAGATAGGAGATTACTGGACAGGGACAGGGAGAACACCCTCAGTGGATTTCTTCTTCCATTCCTAACATTTTTCCTCAAGTAAAATATATTTAGAATAAGTAACAACTGAAATAGCAGGTGAAGAAGAGCATTGTAGAGGGGAAGGGCATGCCTCTAACCCTCACTTGGGTGAGACAAAGTCATAAGATGTAACCAAAATGTTTGTACCCTCATAATACCCTGAAATAAAAATAAATTAAAAAAACAGAAAATTATGACTATGTCATAAATGCTTTTCACTTTACAAATTAGGATATATAAGAAATTCCATTTTTTAAAATGTTCTTAAACTAAAACAAGAAAAAATTCACATTCTGAGCCCCCATCCCACCAGGCTTGGAGAAAATTCATTCTGGAATTTTCTCACACTTCTGCTCCTTACCCTATCTCCCCCCCTGGATTGAGCAAATGTTGAGTATCTTGCAAAAGAAAATCAATGCATTCGGGAGGTCCTTCAGGTCAATACTCATTAGTCCCTACTGTTTACCTTGAAGCCACTTGTGGTCTCTTCACCTCCTGCAGCTTTGCTGTTGCTGTACCATCTTTGAGTCAGGAAATCTTTGAAGAGTGCTGGAACCTCCAGATTGGGAGCTTAACCTCCCGAGGGGCCATACTCAGACTTTCCCTGAGCAATCGACTCCTTCCCATTGTGGAGTTACAGAGCAGGACAAGGGTCTCCGCTATCACAACACACAAGCCCCTCTTCTCTTCTACATGGAGATAAAATTTCTCCCTTCCCTTGCACCCCCAGAAGTTTTTAGAATAAGTGACTCAAAAACTGAAATTTAATGTAACATTTGCTTTCTACAAGCCCATAATATCCTGAATCCAAAAACCCATGGGCCTGACTTTCTGCTTGAATAAAGGAAGGGAAAGCTGGGAAATACATGGAGAAAAGCAGAAATTAACTTGTGTCATGGTCTGAGTGTTTTTGTCCCCTCCAAAACTCCTGTTGAAACATAATCCCCAATGCGACAGTGTTGGGGGGTGGGGTCTTTTGGAGGTGTTTAGGTTATGAGGGCTTTGCCCTCACTAATGGATTAATGTTGCAATAAAAGGGCTTGCATGAGTGGGTTCTCTGTCTTTCACTCTTCTGACATGTGAAGACACAACGTTTTTGCCCACTTGCCTTGTCACCTTCCACCATATGCAAATGCAGCAAGAAGACTCTCACCAGACACTAGATGCTGGTGCCCTGATCTTGGACTTCCTAGACTGCAGAACTGTGAGAAATACATTTTTGTTCTCTATAAATTACCCAGTTCCAGATATCCCGTAATAGCAGCACAAAACAGATTAAGGCAATGTGTCAAAAAATTATCCCGCTACAAGTGAAAAGGTATGGTGACAATTTACTTATTTACTTGTCAAGCGCTTGCAAATGCTTACATGAGCCAGCCACTGTTCTAAGAACTTCAAATATTAACTTACTCAATCCTCGTACAAATTATATATTCTCCTCATTCTACGTTGAAGAAACTAAAGCACAGAGATTAGTTAACTTGTTCCAGTTCACATAGTCAATCAGTGACAGGGTCTATGTTCAAAGCCAGGCAATCAGGCTCCTTAGACTCCACTTTTGCCCACAGCTATGTGCTTCTTCTGGAAGGATGAGACGGGTCTGCTGAGTATTATACTGTTCTGTTCCATTGCTGCTCTCTTCTCCTGCTGCCTTCCTACTGCTTTGTTCTTACATCTTTGTTGCCCTCTGGGATGCTCAGACTTTAAGATAGATTTGGTTTTTCTGGATTTTGATCTCAGAACCCTGTGACTTTTCCTCTTTGGGCTCTCTGGGTAATCCTGCTGACGAAGTGCTAACATCTGTGATCTAACTTTGATACGAGGCCTCCTGGTCAGTATCCCTGGTTAGCTTGCTCCAGCCTCCTTGGGAAGGAGATTGGTGCCAGGTAGAACTCTAAGGAAATATAATATGTTCTGTATCCCTTGAACTCAGGAATCTCAAAACCCTTTTACAAATAAGACACTGTTTTTTCTTAATAAAACAGAATTTGCATTTATAATTTTTAGGCACTTATTGCTTGGAAAGTCTTCATTTTTCAAACTTGTATTACAAAACAATATGATTTTATTATAGCAAATTAGAAAATAAAGCACTAAGTTTGTAACTGAGTATTTTTTATATTAAGAGGTTGTTTCCATATTGTACATATTTTCATAAGTACCTTGTGACAACTTATTGAGATAAATTACTTGAAAGACTTTAATTGCTTTAGGCAATGGTTTTCAAAGGTTTTTAACTGCAGTCTATAGTAAGAAAAACAAATAATGGTGCACATGCACTAAAACAAAAATTTCCTGAACAATACTTAATTTTCCTATGTGTGACACACTGATTTTGTGTACATTATTCTATTTTGTTTTTTCAGATAAAGCCACCAATAAGTTATGTCTCAATTTGAAAATAACCAACATGCTATTACTGGCATACTATTCTTTGATAAACCCATCTACTCCTTGCTTCTTACACACACACACACACACAGAAATACTGTGCAGAGAATACGTATCTCAAAAATACATACCAGGAACAAAACACTGTCTCTCAGAACCTGGATGTTCTCACAAACCTAACAGCCATCAGGGTAGTGTGTGAGCACATGGATTTCCTGTCCCTCTGGTCCAAGGGATTAATTTATCAAGTACCAGAAGGCTTTGTGTAAGACTCTATCCTGAAGCAAATGACACTGGTAGCACTTGTTTCCTCAGTCTAAATGAGGCAGTATTGACTGTGGGACATACATTATTTGTCAAAGGAGAGTTAAGTGATATTTGAGGTTTAAAAGGAGAGGTATTTAAATGCTGACAAGAAAAACTATAGCCTTTCTCTAGAATGTTATTTTCTGAATTTAAAAATCATACTGGATTAAGAATATGGCATATCTAACTCATCGTTCACATTACTGTGTGTTGTTTTCTATGTCTATGACATAAAAATAAATAAGTTACTTCACAAATGTATCATAAGAATGTAGGGTAGAGCCTGGGACAACCTTAAGAAATTCCAAATAATTTCCCTCACCTGAGTTCTTCAATCTTTACTCATTTGACAAGATTGCTAACCAAGACGCTTTGAAACAACATTTTCAGCCTCCAGATTCAGCTCAGAGGATTTATTTCCACTGTGTAGAGGAGTTTCCAGCCAAGAGAAACAGAACTAGTAACGAGGACCAAAGAGCCTAAGGAACTCTTCATCATGGTTACCTTGCTGCTTTTCAGAGGACCATTATAAGGGAGGAACGCACACCATGTTTTCAAGGGCCAGATGCTGTTGGAAAGTAGGAAGCAGTTCAGTGCAGTACGTTACTTTAGACTTAATCTGTATCTTCGCAACCCTGAGAGTATTAAATGATAAGGGTAGGATAAAAGCCAAAAAACAAAATGTACACAAAAAGTAATGGTGGAGAGGGCACTGACAGCACTGTTTTTGCTTCTGACAGGAGAGCTAATATGAAATTGAAATGAAAACAGGAAATGAAATACTCCCCAACAAGTAAGTAACAAAAGACAGATTCTCCATCTCTCTTGGGGACAATTTCACATTGATAGCATTTATGAATGTTTTAGTGTCATCAAAACTCTAAGCCTGTCATTGCCTAGCAAATTACTTAAATTATTTATTTAATTCATTTCAAAGATACATTATCTGTCTCTCCTGGATTCAGTCCCTCTTCTCTTTCAAAAATTCATTCAAAACTCACTGTCGTAATCTATTTTGTGCTGCTATGACAGAATGCTGGAGACTGGGCAATTTATAAAGAAAAAAGATTTATTTCTTGCAGTTCTGGAGACTGGAATTCCAAGGTTGAGGGGCCTGCATCTAGTGAGGGCCTTCTCGTATCATCCCACAGTGGAAGGGGAAAGGGCAGAAGAGCACATGGGAGGTTGGAGGGTAAGGAGGCTGAACTCATCCTTTCATCAGGAACCCACTCCCACGATAATGCCGTTAATCCCTTCATGAGGCAGCACCCTCAGGACCAATCACTGCTTAACGTTCCCACCTTTCAACACTGTTGCATGGGGGATTAAACTTTCAACACATGAACTTCAGGGAACACATTCAAGCACATTCAAACCATAGCCCTCACCCACAAGGTAAAGGCCATCCCATCGGGGATCTCTGAATTCCCATAGCACTTATCATCTGCACAGCCTACTTTTGCCCCTGATCACACAGACAGATCCAACTCTTTTCACCCCTGTGCCTGTACAGGTAAACATGGCTACAGAAAATCCCACAACCATGTGACCAGGCATTTTGAATTAATAAACAGAGATCAAGGTGAATTCTTAATGCTGTCCAGAAATCCTACTAAACTTTTCTAGTCTATCTTCTTTTCCACTTTCCTAGATGATAATCCACATTTTTCTCCTGATACTTCAAACACCTGCTATTCTATCCTCACTCACGGTAGGAACCTGGTGACCCTGCTTTCTACATAGTGAGAAAATTAGAACAATCAGAAGACTCCACCATGCACTAACATTTGCACTCACATACTTGGCCCTTTCTTCTCTTGCCATAGATGAATTATTGATGCAACTGTATAAAGCCAAACCTTCCATTTTTGTACTAGATTCCCTTGCCTTTCTTCTACATCATCAGAATTTCATCCTCTAATGAATCATTCCCATCAGTATACAAAAATAACTTCTTTTTTACCCCACTATTCCTGCCACTTATATGTCCATGTCTTTGATCCCCTTTGCAGAAAAACTTTTTGAAATGGTTGTCTTCATTTTTTGCCTACCTCTCCTCTGACCCTAATTCTTTTTTAAACCCATCCCATCAGGCTTTTGCTCTATATATCTACTAAAATTTCTCTGGTTAATGTCACGAATGACCTCCATGTTGCTAAATCCAATGGTCAATTTTCAGTCCTCATTTTATTTCCTATACTTGATCATTCTCTCCTCCTTGATACATTTTTTTCACAATTTCCAAAAGCCCACGTTTCTCAATTTTCTGCACAAATCACTCCCATTCCTTCTCAATTCGCTTTGTGATCCAAAGCCTTCATGTTGAAACGCTTCAGGACTCATTCCTTAATTACGTCCCAGAGGAGGATTTACAGTGAAGCAAATGAAGTTTAATCTCAGTTTCAATACTATTTTTTTTAATTCAGAATATGATGGGGGTACAAATGTTTTGGTTACATGGATTGCTTTTGTACTGCTTGAGGAAAAGTTATAAGTGTGCCCATCACCCAGATAGTGTACATTGTACCTGTTAGGTATAATTTCACCCATCCCCCCCCACCCCACCAACTTGCTTGATTTCTGTTTTTTGTACCTGGATATCTAAATTTCTAGCAAGAACAGGGAAGTTTTCCTCAATTATCCACTCAAATAGGTTTTCCAACCCTTTTGTATTTTCTTAATTAGACCCTTGAGCCCTCACTAGGCTATTATCATTCATGGATAGCTGTCTATTTGTTGCTTTTTCTTGGGGGATGAAGGCAGGTACCTCCTACCCCTCCATTTTGTTGATGTCACTGATAACATAATTTTGGAATGTAAAGTCGTCATAAAAGACAACCTATAAGAGGATTTAAGTTTATAAAACCAATTAAAGCAAAACTAAATAATATATTGTTTCAACATGCATGCATATGTAGCAAAACAAGGAAATCAACAGACAAGGAAACAATCAACATCACATTCTGAGTGCCGATTACCTTGATTAATAAGAAGACAGAAAAATGGGATTAAGAGATACACAGTTAGCCGGGCGCGGTGGCTCACGCCTGTAATCCTAGCACTCTGGGAGGCCAAGGCGGGCGGATTGTTTGAGCTCAGGAGTTCCAGACCAGCCTGAGCAAGAGCGAGACTCCGCCTCTACCAAAAATAGAAAGAAATTAATTGGACAGCTAAAAATATATATAGAAAAAATTAGCCGGGCATGGTGGCGCATGCCTGTAGTCCCAGCTACTCGGGAGGCTGAGACAGTAGGATTGCTTGAGCCCAGGAGTTTGAGGTTGCTGTGAGCTAGGCTGATGCCACGGCACTCGCCCCAGGCAAGAGAGTGAGACTCTGTCTCAAAAAAACAAAAAAAAAAAGAGAGATACACAGTTAGCATCAAGAGCATTGGCAATGTTCTCTTTCTTAAATTGAGTAGAGAAAACATAAATGTGTGTTTCATTATTCTTCTTTTTAATTTAAATACATCATTTTATTCATAACAAATATCTGACAATTTTTAAAAAGATAAAATGTATGCATGCCAAAATCATGATGGCAGCCATTTCTCAGAAGAGTAGAAGGGAAATTGGACTGCAGATAATGGCTTAAAAGGACTTTCATCCTAATCATTTATTTTTTTAACAAAAGTGGAAGAAAATATAACAAAATAAGCAAGATATTCACAGGTGTCAATTCTGAGGGCAGGTGTAGGAGATACAGATTTTTGCCATATTATTCTTTACAATTCCTTATTTGAATTATTTTCAAAATAAACATTTGTGTACCCATCTCCTTTGTACTAGGATTATAAATGTTATAGACATATAGATAAATAGATTTCTAGGCAGATAGATTATGGAGTAAGAATGTGAAAAGTAACAATATAGGTATTCTGTTTTATCTTCTGAGATACACTAAGAGCAGCAACAGGATGCATCACAAAACAGCGCTTAGCTCTTGACTGAGCTGACAGATAGACACTTTCAGTTTATACCACATCTTTATACCGAGTATCATTTTAACACTGCCTAAATCACCACGGGATCTCTTGAAAACAAAATTAACAGAAGGTGAGAATTAAAATATGTTTAAGGGGAAGAAGTACGACTACTAAGGTATTTACTAGAAATCAGTGACACTATACCAAATATAAGCATTTACTGATTATAAATACATTTTAAGGGCTACATCTGCCATATAAAACCAACAAAATAACTTGAAGTACAATTGAAACCTACAAAATGCTAAAAGATATCATTTGAATTCTCAAAGGCATAGCAGTCAGAAAGTGTGATTTTGAAAGCTAAGGAAAGAAATTCACAAAATGGAAAGACAGAATCTTCAGCTAAACAAGAGTCTTGTATAACGTAAGAAGAGAAATGAAATTGATATGTCAAAGAACTCAGAGTGAAATATGGAAACTATCAAAACCAATGGAAGAAAAAATGCATGAGAAGATAAGAGAATTCTATGTGAAAATTGAGGAAAGATTCATTGAAAATGTCAAATGCTTCAAGATGGCCATAGGAAAGTACATGTCACTTCTCTGAGGAGAAAAGATTGCTTTATAATGCAGAAAATTGAAGATTTGTAAATACACGTGCAGTTTATAGAATGCCATTTAAATGTGTTGCCATTTCTTCTTCTGTGCTTGAGTATTTGGAGTCTAGCTAATTGAGATTGAGAGACTGTTCCACCAGCCCTGAAGCACACTGACACTCAAAGATTAACACAAGCTATTAGCCCCAGGATGGCAGGGTGGGTGCCTGATTCATCATTTTTATCTCCCCAGCACTTATTATAGTACTTTGTTCATAATAGGTACTTGATAAATTTATGATAAAAAATAAAACCAGCCCTGCTAGAGAAAAGAGGTCTTTTTCACCATCTTAATAATCAAATGTACATTAAAGTAAATTAAATATTTTTTGACAGATAATAGGAAACACCAGATTAACCACACCACTATACTTGGAGATATCTGTCTTGACATGGCTTTCTCTAACATGGTATTGTAAATGTATGTTGTGCCCGGTAAATGAAAGCTTTGTCATCAGAGAATCAGTATGGAATAATAAAAGAAGCTCCTCACTAAGAGAATCAGATAACAGACTCCTACCTCTTAGATCATTTAGTTGTGAGATCTTCAACAAACCACTTTACCTTCCTGGCCAAAGAAAATCAAAATTTTCCTATTTAGAAGATGAGGCTGCTAGACTAGGTGATCCCTAAAGTCCCTTCTGGGGCTTTCATTTTTCTCTGATGTGAATCCACAAAAAAAGCAAAACATAACCTATGATTTCCTTAGACTACATTTTATTTAAAAGATCTTTCCTCCCTCAGTGTGATTTAAAAATAAAAACAAAACAGGAAATACGATTTCCCACAACAGCCTAGCAGGGGTTTCCTAACTGGGTAGTGATATACTGAAAACACCAGCAGAGCCATATGAACTTAGTGGAAGCAAAATTGTTTCCTCCAGAATTAGTGTGCATGAAAAGACCCATTAGGGAATAATGGAGTTCAGACACGTGGAACAGCATCATGCCTGAGCTGACAGAATAGGAACACCACGCTGAAGGCATTCTCCCACAGACAGACATGCCAGACTACCTCTGCTCATGTTTGTCCTACCTCCAACACGCTCCATTCTACAGAAAGCACAGCCTCAACTGAGACCCATGGTTTGAAAAAATAGGCTCTGCTAAGGCAAGGTAGCAATTCCCTGTCCTTAAAAAGTATGCTACCCCTTAAATGAAAAGATGCTGAAAAAATCAAGGAAATTTGACAATGAAACCAAAATAGTATTAACTGAAATGAATGTGAAAAAGCAAAATGCATTGCATAAACCTTTTGACCTGGAGGTGCACATTAATTCAACATATCTACATCCACAGAAATCTACAACCTTCTAAGAATTTCAACATTTCAAATTGCCTTTGCTAAATAATAAATGGCTCCACAATATATAAATGAGATATAAACCATTAGGATACAACATAGTTGTTTCTTCTTTAATCCTATCTAATAGTGCATGCATTATGTACCCCAAATGAAGAAAATCCCATATGATTTCTTGGTATAGAATCATACCTTACAAAAAGACTCTTCTGGAATAAACAAGCAATTTGTGTGAAACTCAATGCTCTGTATTGCAAATGAAGACTCTCTAAAGTCCAGACTTTATTTTTTAACTTTAATCATTAACTTTTTCTTTCATGTGTCTGATTAGGCTTAATGAGTTAGCTAGGTTAATGAAGTGTGATGTCCCATTAAATACATCAACTGACAACACTTAATTCCTCAGAGCATGTTCTCTGTTGATTGATTATATTTATCAGTGTAGAAGAATTTAAGTGATGTAAATCTCTTAGCAGAAAATAACAGTTGCAAATTCTGAGAGTTTAATTCAAAGATAATAATTATTTTCTATAAATGAACTTTGTTCATCAATTCAGAAAATGAGTCTGTTGACTCGTCAACAAATTAAGGAAAACTTCACAGAAATGAGTTACCAGTCAAGAAAAAAATGTCCACTATCATTGGAAGTCTTAGCTAGGGGCCGGGCGTGGTGGCTCACGCCTGTAATCCTAGCACTCTGGGAAGCCGAGGTGGGAGAATAGCTAGAAGTCAGGAGTTCAAGACCAGCCTGAGCAAGAGCAAGACCCTGTCTCTACGAAACACAGAAAGAAATCAGCTGAACAACTAAAAATATATAGAAAAAAATTAGCATTGCATGGTGGTACATGCCTGTAGTCCCAGCTACTCGGGAGGCTGAGGCGGAAGGATTGTTTAAGCCCAGGAGTTTGAGATTGCTGTGAGTTAGACTGACGCCAGGGCACTCTAGCCCAGGCAACAGAGCAAGACTGTGTTGTCTCAAATAAATAAATAAATAAATAAATAAATAAATAAATAAATAAGTAAAGTTAGCTGGGAGCTCCCTGGTGGTGCAGAGTATTATCTGCAACTGTTACCTTAGATCTAAGAAGTACATCATTGAAGTACTGTATAAGAAGCAGTATGAAGTTTAGACATTTAGAAAGAAAGCTCAGAAATGTAGAAAAAATATATAAGTAATTTCAAATTTAGAAAAATCTCTAAATCCATTTATTTATTTTTGGTAATAGCCCAAGTTCCACAAAGCACCTGTCATAGGAAGTCTGTAAACGCTCACAAATCACCTCAGTAGTAATGGGCCATCACAGAGACTTCTGAAGTGATCCTAACGGAAATTGTGTAGGATTTCCTGGAAGATTAAAATCCATTTAAATCACCTCAGTGAGTGAAGTTAACCAACGTGGGAAGATCCTGGTTGGAAAAGACCAAATACCTGTTTAAATATAAATAGCTCAATAATGAACAACATTAGAAAATGAAGTGTTGAAAACAAACAAATGACAAAGGACTCAAAGCTATCATTTGTAAAACACCTCTACAGTCAGGAAAGTCTGAATAATCTAAAGATTGGCATTAGATGTGGGGTCGGGGGGAACATTCAATGGATACAAGAAGTCAATGGAGGGTAATGAGAAAACTCCACGGCATTTCCTTCCTTATTTCCTAGCAGTTTCCTCACAGTGATACAAACAAAAGGCTAAAAAGCATGTGTCCTCAATGTGCACCATCCGAGAGATGGACACGCTTGAAACTCGGACTTGGGGGGAGGGGGGGAAGGGCAACATATGTAACGTAAACATCTGTACCCCCATAGTATGCTGAAATTAAAAAAAAAAAGCATGTGTCCTTATGTTCATTGACTGAACATAGGAACACAGACCCATATTTGTTCTTGGGACATTCATATGTAGAGCTTCCTGAATAGAGAATGACTTTTCTTTGTTCTTATATATTATTGAACAGCCGAGAGTCCTTAATAAAAAAAAAATTGTATTCAATTAAGTAGATGTTCTGTGTTTACAGGCTAATTAAAGAAGCATCCCTGAATCATGTTCACTTAACTGGTCAATGAATATAAGCATCATTTGTTAACTACAGTTGGCTGTTGTCAACAGTACATTTTTTGGTTGTTTGTTTTTATGGTGCCTAAACCAGGACATAAAAGCAAATGATCAGTGACGGTCATTTTATATATTCAAGTAAAATATTCAACAAACACATTAATTGAATCAAGTTGTCCATATTTCATCCATAACCTTGAAGTATAAAAGGTTTTCACAATTACCCAAGTGAAAAATAATGAACTTACAGAAGGAAAAAGCATACCTTACCTCTTCTATATCCACATGAGATATGATTGTTGAATCCTGACTGTAAATGAAAGCAAAACCTTTCCGTTTAAAGTAAGTGAAATTTGCTGGCTATCCCAGCCACTGAAATTAATAGATACCCACTCATCTCAAGTGCCTAAACTGGGTAGTGGACTTCCCCTTCGTTATCCAAGCTGCCTCTCATTGCAATCTGGCTCACATTGCAATGGCAATTTCTGTAACTGCTACAGAACTGGGTTGACACGAGGTGGATGAGGACAGCATGAAATGAGATGGCTCCTAGACTACCTATGACACCTCCCCTTTGTTCTCTTCCCTCCTCATTCCAAACCATTTTATCTGTCTGCTGGTATCTCCCTTCATCACCGCCCCTCCTCATTTCAGAAAAGGAAAAAGAAGCTTACAAAACGCAGATTTCACCATAAACATTTTCAAAGATTTTTTTTTTAGAAAATACAAATATACCTCATTTTATTGTGCTTCACTTTATTGAGGTCCACAGATACTGCATTTTTTTACAAATTGAAGGTTTGTTGCAACACTGTGTCAGGCAAGTCTATCACCATTTTTTTCAACAGCATCTACATACTTCATATCTCTGTCGAATTTTTGTAAATCTCTCAAATTTCAAACTTTTTCGTGATTATTATATCTGTTATGGTGATCTTTGATCAGTGATTTTTGATGTTACTATTGTAAATTTCGGGAGGAGTGCTATGAACCATGCCTATATGAGATGGCAAATTTAATTGATAAATGTGCGTGTTCTGACTGTTCCATCAACTGGCCATATTCCCATTTTTCTTTCTCTTCTCTGGCCTCCCTGAGACACAACAATATTGAAACTTCACCAATGAATAGCCCTTCAATGGCCTCTAAGTATTCAAGTGAAAAGAAGAGTCTCACATCTCTCACTTTAAATCAAAAACTACAAATAATTAAGTTTAGTGAGGAAAGCATGTCAAAAGCCAAGATAAGCCAAAAGTTAGGCCTCTTGTGTTAGTGAGCCAAGTTATGAATGCAAAGGAAAAGGTGTTGAAGAAAATTAAAAATGTTACCCCAATGAACTCACAAATGATAAGAAAAAGAAACACACCTATCTAAGATGGAGAAAGTTTGAGTGATCTGTACAGAAGACCAAACCAACGACAATATTTTCTTAAGCCAAAGCCTAATTCAGAGCAAGGCCCTAACTCTCCACAATTCTGTGAAGGCTGAGAGAAGTGAGGAAGCAGCAGAAAAAAAGCTGGAAGCCAGCAGAGGCTGGTTCATGAGGTTTAAGGAAAGAAGTCATCTCTCTAAAATAAAAATGCAGGGTGAAGCAGAAAGTGCTAATGTAGAAGCTTGGCAAGTTATCCAGAAGATCTAGCTAAGGTCATTGATGAAGGTGAATACACTAAACAACAGATTTTCAATGTAGCCAAAACAGCCTTGTATTGGAAGAAGATGCCACGTAAGACTTTTATAGCTAGAGAGAAGTCGATGCATACTTCAAAGAGGACCAACCGACTCTCTTGTTAGGGGCTAATGCAGCCAGTGACTTTAAGTGAAAGCCAATGCTTATTTACCATTCTCAAAATCCTGGGGCACTTAAGAAGTATGCTAACTCTACTCTGCCTGTGCTCTATAAATAGGACAACAAAGCCTAGATGAAGCACATCTGTTTACAGTATGGATTACTGCATATTTTAAGCCCACTGTTGAAACCAACTACTCAGGAAAAAAAAAGCTCACTTTCAAAATATTATCGCTCCTTGACAATGAACATGGTCACCCAACAGCTCTGATGGAGACGTATAAGGACACTAATGTTGTTTTCATGCCTGCTCACAACATCCATTCTGCAGTCCATGGGTCAAGGAGTAATTTCTATTTCCAAGTCTTGTTCTTAAGAAAGTATATTTTGTAAGGCTGCCATAGATAGTGATTCCTCTTAATGGATCTAGGCAAAGTAAATTGAAAAGCTTTCAGAAAGGATTCACCATTCTAGATATGATTAAGAACATTCATGGTTTATGGGAGGAGGACAAAATATCAACATTAACAGGAGTTTGGAAGAAGTTGATCCCAACCCTCATGGATGACTTTGAGGGGTTCAAGGCTTCAGTGGAGAAAATAACCATAGACTTGGTGGAAAGACCAAGAGAATTGGTTCTGAAGATGTAACTGAATTGCTGCAATCTGATAATAAAACTTGAACAGATGGAGAGATGCTTCTTATGGATTAGCAAAGAAAGTGGTTTTTTCAGATGAAATCTACTGCTGATGAAGATGCTATGAATGTTGTTGAGCTGACAACAAAGGATTTAGAATATTACATAAACATAGGTTACAAAGCAGTGGCATGGTTTGGGAGGATTGACTCCAATTTTGAAAGCAGTTCTAATGTGGGTAAAATCCTATCAAATAGTATTATTGCATGCTACAGAAAAATCTTTTGTGAAAGGGAGAGCCAATCAATGTGGTAACCCTCATTGTTGTCTTATTTGAAGAAATTACCGCAGCCAGCCCAACCTTCAGCAACCACCACCCTAATCAGTCAGCAGCCACCATCACGTAGGCAAGACCCTCTACAGCAAAAAGATTATGACTCTGTTAAGGCTTGGATAATCGTTAGCATTTTTAGCAATAAAATATTTTTAAATTAAGGTAAATGTGTGTACATTATTTTTTAGACATAATATGACTTTATACTTAATGGACTACAGTATAGCATAAGCATAATTTTATATGCACTAAGAAACCAAAACAATCTGTGTGGCTCACTTTATTGCAATATTCATCTTCTCATGGGGATCTGGAACCAAACCCACAGTATCTCCAAGGTATGCCTGTAATTGATCACTGTCCTGGTTACTAAATAGAAACTGCTGTAAGCAGGTAGGATAAATCCTTTATCTATTTAGTACAGGCTTCCATCCCTGCACAATTCTCACTGTCCTTTGAATGTCCCATTTAAATGTGTCAGATTTTAAATATTTAAACAATAACAAGCAAGTGAAATGTCATATCAATTCTCATTATTATAACTGATTCTAGTGTTAGCTTCTCTGTCCAGCTCAGCATCTAGAGAGTCAGGTGCAGACTCCAATTAGAAGTGCAAATTCCTAGGCCCCTACCTTGTGGACCAGAAGACCATGAGAATCTTCATTGTTAATAAACACTCCCGGTGATTCTTAGGCACCACAATCTGAATTTCATAGTCAAGTCAATGAATCCTCACCCCCTCTTACAAAAGGAAGAAAAACTCTCTATGAACTGTCACCACAAATGAGGCAATTAAAGACAATTTCATTTCATGTAATTATAAATGTATGAAAAAGGTTAATTGGACAAAACATGCTGAGTTCCTACTACTTCACAGTGTGCCTTGGATTTACTCTCAAGTACAGCACTCCCCAAAATGTTTTGCATCATAACGTATTTGATGTATTTATTTCCCTTATTTGGATATTAGCTATTAGGGAGCAGTATCAGTGTCTTCCATTATTTTCCTGGTGTCAAACATGGTGTCAATTATAGGTATTGAAACGAAGGAATGAAAGAATAAATATTTGTTTAGTAAGCTTATTGAGATACAGAAGTTGCTTTAAGAAACTCCTTTTAAAGTTGCCAGAAGAGCAATACGTCACGTTCTAGTGAATCTAGCATGTTGCTGATTACAGGACATGACATTATTTCATGTATTACTAAGAAAGAAAAACTCGGGAAAGTAAATATGACACCACCATTGATTGTAAGATACACTCTACTTGCAAGGATGATAAAAATGTGAAAAAGTGTCTCTTACCGTTAATGAAATAGGTAACATATTGTTTGGCACCCTGTAGCCATAAGGAGTAAACATACCTCCACGGGAAATTATTTTCTTAGCTGTATTGTCCATTCATTCTGGTTTTGCCAAATTGCCATTGTTAGGCAAGCACCAAATCTGCGGGTGGCAGATACAGGCCAGGAGGGCAGTTCCTAGGTGCAGAGAAGCAGGACGGGGAAGGGGGACGGGGGCAGGGGAATTGCAGGAAAAAGGAAAATGCAGCTAACAACTGCAAAGAGCAGGAACTTAGGATTTGAGGCATACCCACCTGCAGAGCTGCAACTTTGTTACAAGAACACCTGTCAATCATGTATATCGGTCACCTAGTAACATCCCACACCTCCTGTAAGCCCACCCCCAGGACCAGGCAAACAAAGGGAAACCACCTGGGAATCCTCAATGTCTTTCTCCACTCATGGAGACTGGCCCGTTCCTCTCTGGAATGTACCCTCACTTTGTATAGCCCCCTTCTTTTCTGCAATAAAAGCAGTTCGTGTGGAATTGCTTCCTGTCTGTGGTCACTCCGTCACACTGGCCCTGCTTGTGAATTTTCCAAAAAAGGCGTTAAAGAACCAGGACGACAGTCCGCCAAGAGGCTGGACCTGACACCATGTTAAGCAAGTAGGGTCGATATTTCACTTAAGGATCTATAGTCTCAGAGTTTCTATAGAAAGTTACCTTCCCCTCGAACACTATCCAAAGCATATACAATTCACTGTTAAATGTGAGTCTCAACAGACACTGATTCATTGATCATTCAGACAGATCACTTGTCTCTCCGTCCAGCATCCATTTCTTTAGGCCACACAGCTCTAAAATATGAGCCTTAACTTGTATTCAGTGTTTAAATGGGAGTAATAAAAATAAGTGGGTGGTCCAGGGATTGAAGTCATCTATTTAAATGAATTTTAAACCTAATTAGCTGACTAATTGTGCATCAGAACTTAGTTGATGTACAACATGTCATGTATGGTTAATGATGATTTATTCTAAAAGTCTTCATTCAGATTGCTTTGTTTTCCATTTTCAATGAGTCAAATCACTAAAAGACAGCTTTAATTTTGAGAATGTTCTCCTTCTTAATCATTCTCTATTAAATTGGCAGAAATTCGATAACATCATATAATAGAATTTAATATTGGAGAAATGAAAAGTAAGAAATTTGCTGTTTAAAGCCCTCCCTGGAGCCTCCTATGTGGCACAGAATTGAAGTAGCAAATTCTGGGCCGTATTTGCCAAACACAAAGTACTACACCAGTAATTATCAATATTGCAACACAAAAGGAGCATTGCGTGGGTAAAACCTCTCCTAGACATACATAGTATGGCAGTAAATAAACTCTTTTAATATAAATAATTTCTCTAATTAAACTTCTGGGGACTATGAGGACAAAGACGGTAAGAAATTAAACTAGTTTTTACTCAACTGGCCCAATAAGGAGGTGGAAATAAAAAGCAGGAAATTAATCTTTCAAAGTTCACATGATTCAGCTCTAGGACACAAAGCTTAGAAGTTTGGTCTCCTCATCCACCTTCCTTCTTAAATATTAATAACTGACCTTACTGGGATGCAGCAGGTCAGGGGGAATGAAGAGAGAGTAGGGGTAAGTCTAACACTGAGTATTGACAGGATCCCTCCTTCCCAGCTAAAGGCCTGACTGTGCATTCAAGAAACTAAGGAGAGAACATTAGAGTTTCTTCTCTCTTTTTCTCTCCACTGTGGTGGTCCCACTTTTTCCATGGCTCATGATGCCAAACTTTTCCCTTCCTTTGTCAGCCTTTCTGTCATCTCCACTCAGTATTCTGCATTCATGAAAGCAATCTCCTTCTCTTATTGTATAACCTTAGGAGGAAAACTGGAAATCTGAATTTTTATTCCAGCCTCACCACTGACCTTATGCTGTGACCTTAGGCAAGTCCCTTCCTTCCCAGAGCCTCACCTTTTTTATTTGCATGATAATACCTACTTCACAATATTAAGCAAGATAATGTATGTGAACAACTAACATTATGTGTGGCACATAGATTGAACCTCATTCAGCAAGGATTTATTAAGAGCCTCCTCTGTGTCACTGAGACTGGGTTGGTATATATGCTAGGTAGGCTAAAGACAGAACAGTGAACCAAACAAACTGGGCACCTGCCCTTTTAGAGACCCTGTTAGGCCCTTTTAGAGCTTAGGGTCTAGTTGTAGGACAATTAAACAAACGATCCTAATAAATCACATTAGTGCTTTAATGATGGGATTACAGTGAGCTTTGTGAGGCACCCATCGTTGTCTAGCAGTACGAGTTTCTAAAAGACAGGTAAAGTTGGCGTGGGCAGTTAGGGAAGGGGAAGATTGTTCCAGGTGGAGGAAACAGTTGAGTGAAGACAGTAATTATTTCAGAATGTAAAAGAAGTTATGTTTACAAGGGATTGGCAGCTTCAATACAATGTGTGTAAGAAGAAAGAAAGGGCCACGATAGAAAATAAGGATTTCGTAATGAGTCTGGACTTTGCTATAGAATGGTGAGAAACAAATATTAATAAAAGGCTTTCAATCAAAGAGGAACATGAATCAAAATCTAGAACAATCACTCTTGTTCTAGTTTGAAAAATAGATTACAGAGGAGCAAGACTGAAAGAAAGGATTACAGCCAGAAAACAGCTATGTCATTGCAAAAGGAACTGGATGGAGACGTGTCCTGGGGTAGGACAGTTGTGGATAGGTGGAGATCGATATGTGAAAACGATTGAGGGTATAATAAAAAGATAGTTAGGC
>RJWJ010019956.1:0-29643 GCA_004363605.1 Indri indri | reverse complement strand
GTCAAATTTTACCCTTCTTGCAAGCTAACAAGTTAACCTCCTGGAATTTCATGGATGTTGGCAGAAGACATGAGAGTCCAGGTAGTGACTCATAGCAATAGCAGTAGCCAGAATATAAGCATTTTCTTGCACTGGTGAACATAGCCCCTAAAACTGCAGGGCATGTGAAGAGGGCCAGGTGACACCTGCACACATAGAATGGGTTGCATTATAGGAGAGGAAACTTAAGTGTAGGGAACCCAAATATTTTATAATGGGCAGTAGGCATGACTGCTCCTGAGACAGATAGTACGTCTGTCTTTCATGGCTGTTCACCATGGAAATACCTTGGAGCATTAAAAAAATGGACTTTAATAGGAAATCCAGGGCCCCAGTTCAAAAGGGGTAATAACGTGAGTCATCACCATCATTACCATCAGAGTTGGGTTGATCTGTGGACTTGCTTGATGGGAACAAGTAATTTGGCACCTCTTCTAAAGGATCCATTTGAAATATTTGTACATTTTCATTTTTATTTTTTGTTTTATTTTTTTTGAGACAGAGTCTCACTCTGTCACCCCAGCTAGAGTACAATGGCACCATCATAGCTCACCACAATCTCAAACTCCTGGGCTCAAGCGATCCTCCTGCCTCAGCCCCTGGAGTAGCTGGGACTACAGGCACACCCCACCACACCCAGCTAATTTTTTCTATTTTTAGTATAGACGGGGTCTGGCTCTTGCTCAGGCTGGTCTTGAACTCTTGAGCTCAAGCAATCCTCTTGCCTTGGCCTCCCAGAGTGCTAGGATTACAAGCATCAGCCACCACATCCGGCCCTGAAATATTTGTACATTTTTAGAGATTCAGAATCCTGCTTCTATGTATGGAAGTGGGTGGGGAGAAGGGAGAATAGATGGATGTTGGTGGTGGTAACACCCCGGCTTCTTCACCTTACTTCCACTAAAATCCACTACCCCTCACATGGCATACACACCTGCTGTTGCTTCAGCATGTCTTTTCTGGTGTTTATCTCATCCTATTTCTAAGCACCTTATCTTCCCAACCGTATATGGTATTCTCCTTGAAAAGAGTTGCAAGAAAAATAGCTTTTTACGTCTCATCTTCCTCTCATATTCTAGTATACAGAGAAGTTTTAGCATCCTTTATGGTATGCCACCCTAGACAATTGCCAGACAGGCTCAACCCTTAACCTAGCCCTAATCTCTGTCATCGTTATGAACAGTAGCTCTATACTGAGTATTTATTGTGTTTTTGGTTATCATGTGAGTTGATGATCTAAGAGATATAGGGAGGTAGGAAGGAATCAATATTTTGTGGAAGATGCTGTGCTAGCTGTTTTAAGTACATGATTTCATCACAACACTATAACTAAGTTTCAGAGTGGTTAAGTAACTTGTATCACAGCAATAAGTAACAGAACCAGGTTAAAAAGTGTATCTGATGTCAAAATCCATGATAAGTTCAGAAAACTGGCCTTGGAATTCAAGAAAATAGCAACTCAATTGGGGAGAAAAGCTCTGTGCTATGAAAGAATCGTCTTAATATATGCTGAGTATTAAACGTGATTATAGACAATAAATGTTGCAGGAAAAGTGTCCTAGTTAAAATAATTACTAACATATTCCATATTAATGTAGTATTTTAGTTCTTCTATCACCCACTTCTCTATGTTCTAGAATGGACCAAGAATGGTTTTCTGGGAGAGGTTTTTAGCAGAGCCTATAGACAGGGTAACATTCATTCAGGTATTTGACCTGATTGTGCATCTTAATTTTCACAAGAGGAATTTAACTTCAGACTTGGGACATAACCGTTGCTTTCTACTTCAAAGGAAAAACATGGTAGACTAGACTAGAACTTCCTCAATGTCTTTGAACTCCTCACCCCAAAACTTATCTGCACCTGCAGCCATTCTTGACTCCTTGTGTCTGGTCACAGTGGAAAAGATGCCCTCTCCTATTTAAAGCTTATTTCTATACTTCTCCTCTTAGGTCCTGACTCCATCAAATATCCTTTCTTAGATCATGTATTTAACCATTAAGTCTTTAGAAGCTCTTTCCTGTTAGCAGTTAAATATATCCCGGTCTTTGCCTTCTTAAAAAAAAAACAAAACACTTCTTTGATCCAATATATTTTTTCTAAATATTGTTATCTTTTTCCTTCACAGCCAAGCTTCTTTAAAGAATTGTCTGTACACATGGTCCTTGTTTCCCACTTCCCCTTAATGTATTAACTCACTACAATCTGGTCTACAAAGTATCATGGGCCAACATCGTGCCTCAGTGTCCTCATCTTTTACAAATGGGGGTAATAACAGTACCTACTTCATAGGGTTGTGAGGATTAAGTAGGTTATTAAATATAAAGCACTTAGGGTAGTGTCTGACACATACTAAGCACTGTGTTAACTATTATTATTTCTTAATTACACAGCTGCAAGAGTGTTAAGGATAAGAGAATTGAGAGAGTGCCAACCACACAGTTTTGCCCAAGTAAACAACAGATACAGCTGTTGGAAACTGAGTTTTAAAAACACATTCCAGTAAATGACTTAATAGATTGTAAACTCCATTCAGGCATGCCTCCTATTCTCTGTAGTATTCCCAGAACTTAACGCTCTCTTTCGCATACAGATAGCTCATATATATGTATCTCTCATACACACACAGTATATATAATAGTATATATTATGTATACTAATAATATATAAATGGACACTTAATAGCCAATAGTAATAGAATGCTTCTACTCCAAAAAAGAACTTGACAAATCCAGACTCGGTATACTTTTAAAAATCTTTTACATTTGTATACTTTTTCTTTTTTTTTTCCAGAATTAACCATGACTCTTAAAACACAGAGGCGTTTAACCTAAGAATGGACAAAAGAGCCTGCTTGCTCAGTAAATGTATTTTTAATAGTTAAACAAATTAAGTACATACTGCCAGTTTTACTTAGTAATAACGAACCGAAATTTATGACAGAAAAGAAAACAAAAGCTCCAGGAGTCCTTCCCGGTTTCCAAGGAGACGGAAGACAGCGCCGTCGGGGACGCGGGAGTCTAGGTCACGTGGGCAGGACACGCACCCTACGGCGCATGCTCGCCGCCTCCCCGGCCGAGGCCCGGCGCAGCGCGCACGCGCGCGGACCAGCGGCTCTGACTGGCTGTGGGGTCCACGCAGACGGTAAATGGCGTTGGTGGCGGGAAGGTTGAGTTCGTTGTGCGCCGAGCCTTCGTGGCGATGAGTAGTGACTTCCATAAGGCCGAGTCTGGGACCGAGGTGAGTGCCGTCTGGGTGCGAGCGAGGGGGATGAGAACAGACTGCTGGCGGGCGAGGGGAGCTGAGGGAACCCGGAGGCCTGAGAGGACCTGGGCGGCGCGGCCTGGCCGGGCTCTACTCGGGGACGGGCCTGGGGCTCGCGGCGCCCGCGGTGTGGGAGAGGGCGCTTCGCCTGGACCCTCCCTCGCCTCTCACCTGTGCCCAAGAGGTCAGCCCTGTGGGAGCCGGGGGTCCTCCGAGGTGGGAGGTGCAAGCGGAGGCGGAGAAAGTCATTCCTGATAGATGCGAGGACTTACTACAAGCCCAGATTGAGCCCACATTGACGTAAAATACGAAGTCTTTACTCGCGAGGATATGGTCCAAAACCTCACAATTCAACTACAGTTAGACACGTAAGCTCTGCAAGAGGAGCTAGGAAAAGGGAGGGGTCGCCGGTCTGCGCATTTACAGCTTTCTAGAACGGGTGGTATTTGAGTAGGTTGTTTCATGTTCTCCCTGTAGTCCACGTTGTCTCTGCTTATGGCATCAAGCCCTCGCTACCACGGTATACAATTGCAGCCTGAATATCTCTAGAGCCACACAAACCATTCGATACCCTGCAAGAATTTATTCAGGAATTGAACCAACAAGTGTCGAGCGTTCACTGTGTTCTACCACTGGTTAAGGGATAGGGGTAAAGCCAAAGACAGTCTCTGCCGTTAAAGAACTAGTAAGGAAGGCTAGGCCGCCTTGAGAATTACAGGATGTGTTCGAAAACATGCTGTCCACTAGAGGGGCGGGCATCGTGGAAGACTAGCTGCAGGAGGAGGCGACCGAACTGGTGTTTTAAGAACCATTTGTAGTGGTTGGCCAGGAGGGAATGACATTCAAAGCGGAGACGGTTGCAAATACATGGGTTCTGAGTGAAGCAAGATCATGGCTTATTTAGTGGAACTGCACGTAGCTCTGTATCACCGGAGCAAAGGGAGTGAGGGAGAACAAGTCCGGACGTAAGTCCTGAGAAATAGGTAGAGTAAGAAGGATCCTCTGTGTAGGTGAGGGAGAGGAAGCAATTTGTAAAAAGAATCAGCAAATTTTTTTTCTGTAGAGGGCCAGATAGTAAATATTTAGGCTTTGCAGGTCATGCTGTCTCTGTCACAACTACTCAACTCTTCTGTTCTAATCCGAAGGCAGCCATAGGTAATATAAACAAATAAGCATGCCTGTGTTCTAATAAAACTCTATTTTTAAACTTTTGGATTTGGCCTGTTGGCCATAGTTTGACAACCTCTGCTCCTAAAGAGTAGAGCCACCGCTTACTATAAGAACAGCTACAGTTAAAACCTTATCTCAGTGATAATTTGAAAGCCATGTTAAACTCAGATGATTTTCTTAACAAAACTAACCTTAAGCAATCCTCTTTCCCTTTAGGTGTCTTTGGGAACTGTATGGCCTCTGCTTAATTTGTTTAGACACTATTTTCTTTCTTTGCACATTCATCTACTTTATGGGTTCCACTTTGAAGTATGGTGAGGGAGATATCTGAAGCCATAAGCTAACCTAAGAAACTGAAATAAGCTACTTTAAAAATTTTAATTCACTAGAACTACAACCTTATAAAATGGTTAACCTTTCTTGTGAATAGTAGGGAAAAGACACTTCATACAGGGTCTTCAAGAAAACAAAATTGCAAAGAATTTTTTTTTAACAGATTCTAAAGACGCAATTTATGGTAAGCCAGATAATCAGCAGAGAACATATAATAAGCCTTTGATTTAAAAAAGACAAGCTAAATAAATAAATAAAAAAATGAAGAACAGCATTTGTCAATCCGACAATTTACAGTAGAACAACCCATTTTTACCTTGTTTTTGCACAGTAGCAATGGGGTTTTATTTTTATAGCTCACTGAGATTATTAGAAAAGATTCTGTGATTGTGGTATATTTTGGTATTATCCACCAAAGGATTTCCTTTGCATGTAGTTGTTAAATAATGACGTATTTTACATTTTCTCAAAAATGCTAATGTGTCTTGAGTTTAAAAATAATTGACGAGGCCGGGCGCAGTGGCTCACGCCTGTAATCCTAGCACTCTGGGAGGCCGAGGTGGGCGGATTGTTTGAGCTCAGGAGTTCTAGACCAGCCTGAGCAAGAGCGAGACACCATCTCTACTAAAATTAGAAAGAAATTAATCGGACAACTAAAAATATATAGAAAAAAAAATTAGCCGGGCATGGTGGCTCATGCCTGTAGTCCCAGCTACTCAGGAGGCTGAGGCAGGAGGATCGCTTGAGCCCAGGAGTTTGAGGTTGCTGTGAGCTAGGCTGGCACCACGGCACTCTAGCCCGGGCAAAAGAGTGAGACTCTGTCTCAAAAAAAAAAAAAAAAAATAATTGACGAATAGAAAATTGGAACCGTCTGTCCAGTTTTGGCTGCTATGCACAGCAAAACATATGTTTGCTCTTTTTCTTTTGTAATTTTTTAACAGGGTGTTGCTTTGTTGCTCAGGCTGGAGTATAGTGGTGCAATCATAGCTCACTGGAGCTTTGAACTCCCGGGCTCAAGCAAACCTCTCACCTCAGCCTCTTGAGTAGCTAGGACTTCAGGTACCTGCCACCAGACCCAGCTAATTTTTTAACAATTTTTTGTAGAGATAGATTTGTTGTCCAGGTTGGTCTCAAATAGGAATAACTGCCCTCGGGAAATCTTCCTGCCTCAGCCTCCCAAAGTGCTGGGATTACAGGTTTGAGCTGCTGCCCCTGGCCTGTGTTTTGTTTTGCTTTTTAAAACTGACCAGGCCCATTATATTCATTATTAAAGCAGTTCATACTCACAGCAGAAAATTCCAGTAGTACCAAAGTGAAAAATAGGAGACTTCTTCACCCCCATTATCATTTCCCAGGGCTAACCCTAACTTATGAATATTGTACATTCTTTCAGGAATTGTCTAGTGCCATATTTTGGAGGCCAAGGTAGAGAATTCTGGACTGGAAGTTCTGAGACTTTGGTTCTAGTCTTGGCTCTGCCAGGAACAAGTTTTATGATTTAGGATGTCATTAAACTTTTGTAAAACAAAGGTGATTTCTCAGTTCCTTTTCAGCTCTACCCCAAGAAAGTGAGCTCTTATACTTTGTATCCTTTGCACTAAACACAGTATCTGCATACTAAACAAGATAAATATTTATTGATAACAATGGCTGATTTTCTTAGGAAGAAAAGCTACAGGGTGGCCATTTTGCCAAAGGCAAATATTAAATAAGACATGTATAATATTTTATTAAAAAATAATAATTGGTTTTATGAAACCACAGACTTTTATCAATAGAACAATACGTATACCCTTCTAATTTTGTTTCCCTTCTTACCCAGAATAGAATCCATGCTCTATCATTACAACTATTTCATTATAATTGTCATCAAATTCCTTGCCCCATACCTCTAACCTACTCACCTAACCATGGTTAAACCCAACTGTCCACTCAGCTGAACATTACTGGAGAAAACTGCAACTAAGCTGACTGATTTAAGTTTATAATCATCAAACTCAAGTAGGCGCCCAGTCCAGCTATATCCCCCTGGTAATTTATTTTATAGGCACTGTGGCCTACACCTGTAATCCCAGTGCTTTTGGAGACTGAGGCTGGAGGATCGAGGGGGAGGATCACTTGAGGCCAGGAGTTCAAGATGAGCCTAGACGACATAGTGAGACCCTTTCTCTTAAAATTAAAAAAAATCCTTAAGGACAGGAATCGTGTTTGCAGTATCTGTATATCCCCAGCACCTACCTCAGTTCCTGGAACACAATTGACTTGCGTGAAGTTTTTACCAATAAATACCTGTGTAATTTGCAAGCTATATATTAATACTCCAATAATGATGCTGGTGCTGCTACAAACATTTGGGACACCTTGTTGGCATTAGAGTTTCAACTAAGAGAAATCGTCAAAAGCAGTCAGATGATTGCCTATGCAGGACCTCAGATTGGTTCGATCCTTAGCTTAATTGGTCCAAAAACTCAGTTTAGTCCCTGTGCTCAGATTTGATTCAACTCGGTGCTGAGGTTGTATAGTAAAGTAGAAAAATTCCAGGCTTTGGGAATCAAAAAGATCTTGGTTAAATCCTGGCTCTGGCTTTACTAGTTTTCTCATCGGAAAACAGAATAATAACAAATAGGGTTGATGTGAAAAGTAAAGGAAATAATGTATATAAAGTGTGTGCTGCTGATACAAAGGAAGCACAGATAGTAGCTATTATCAGATAGCTATTGTTATGATAACAAAACCTAGCAGATACTGATTTTCAATCCAAATGCCAAATCTATTAATTTACAGTATTAGTGAAGCTTCCAAATAGACTAAAATTGTTGTGTCCACTGTGTATTCTTTCCTAGTTAGGAAATTCTGCCTCAGAAAAATTGCTTAGGGAATCAGGAGAAATAATTGAATTATTAATATCATAATGGCCACCATCACCAAGCTCTGATTGCCTGATGTGTTAATCTTTCCTAAGAGGGTTAAACTGTCATGTCAGGCAGAGCTTATTTGGGTTGCCTTTGTACTAGGGAACTTTTTCCCTTTACCCTTAACAAACTCTTTTTTCCCTTCTGCCGGTTGACTATATCTTACTTCTTTTGACTCAGTCCTTGAATATGGACCACATCATTAATTTTAATTTTCTATAGAAGTCAGGTCTATGTCAGATTTTGGGGGGTACAGCAGTACTCCCTTATCCATGGGGGATACGTTCCAGGACTCCCAGTGTGTGTCTGAAACCGCAGATAGTACCAAACCCTATATGTACTATGTTTTTTCCTATGCAGTAATAAGCAGGTATACAGCATGGATATGCTGGACAAAGAGATGATTCCCATCCCAGGTGGGACAGAGTGGGATGGTGTACAATTTAAAACTTATGAGTTGTTTATTTCTGGAATATTCTATTTAATATTTTTGGAATGTGGTTGACTGTAGGTAACTGAAATTGTGGATAAGGTGGGGGGACTACTGTATTTACTGTCTTATAAGGAATTGTGAGAGAGGAAGGTTCCATTATAAAATATTTCAAGCAATGTTAGTAAGAGTAAACAATTGGAGTAACTTCCCAAGTTAATCATTCTAATGAGGATGTTATTCATTTGTATACATTTTTGGTTTTTGGTTTTTTTTTTGGAGACAGAGTCTCGTCTGGCTCTGTTGCCCAGGCTAGAGTGCGGTGGCATCATCATACCTAATTGCAACTTTATCTCCTGGGCTCAAGTGATCTCTTGCCTCAGCCTCCTGTGTAGCTGGGACTACAGGCACATGCCACCATGCCCAGCTAATTTTTATATTTTTTGTAGAGATGGGAGTCTCACTCTTGCTCAGGCTGGTCTTGAACTCCTGAGCTCAAGGGATCCTCCCGCCTCAGTCTCCCAAGGTGCTAGAATTACAGGTATGAGCCACCATGCTTGGCCTGTATACATGCTAAACAGTGGTTCTTATACTTTTTGGTCTTAGGACTGTATTACACATTTAAAAAATCACTGAAGATTCCAAAGAGCTGTTGTTTATGTGAGTTATAACTGTCAATGAAACTGAGGAATTAAAAAATTTTAAATTATTTACATTTGTGTACAAGTGACAACAATAAACCCATTGGATGGTATCATAAATAATATATATTTTTATGAAAAATAGCTACATTTGCCTAAACAAAAAAACTTAGAAAAGTGACATTGTTTTATATATTTGCAAATCTTTTAATGTCTGGCTTAATAGAAGTTAACTGGGTTCTTACTGCCTGTATATCTACTCTATTAATATTACAATATATATTATTCTTGTTAGAGTATATGGAGAGGCCAGGCATGGTGGCTGATGCTTGTAATCCCAACCCTTTGGAAGGCTGAGGTGGGAGGATTGCTTGAGGCCAAGAGTAACATAGTTGCCCAGCTTGGGCAACATAGTGAGACCCCATCTCTATAAAAATTTTTTTAAAAATTAGCTGGAGTGGTGGTACACACCTGTAGTCCCAGCTACTCAGAAGGCCAAGGCAGGAGGATTCATTGAGCCCAGGAGTTAGAGGTTGCAATGAGCTATGATCATGCTGCTGCACTCCAGCCTAGGTGACAGAGCAAAACCCTGCCTCCCAGTCTGAGGCTGAAGGCAGCGCTGATAATAAGTCCCAGAATCTGAGAATAGGGAGCTCCTGTATCCAAGGGCAGGAGGTGGATGTTGTAGCTCAAGAATAGAAGGACTGGATGATACTCATCTGCATTGGTGTGGGCAGGTCCTTTTTACTCAGTTACTGATTCAAATGCTAATCTCTTAAGGAAACACCCTCACAGACATACCTGGAAATAATGCTTTACCAGCTATCTGGGCATCCCTTATCCTAGTCAAGTTGACATGGAAAAATTAACCAACACAACTCCTTCAGGTTTGATAAGTCACTAGAAGGACTCACAGAATTCACTGAAAGCTGTTACAGTCATAGTTATGGTTTACAACAGCAAAAGGACACAGATTAAAGTCAGCCAAAGGAAGAGACATGATGGGACAAAGTCCAGGAGAGTTCCATATACAGAGCTTCCAGTTGTCCTCTCTCAGCGAAGTCGTGGAGGGTGCTAAATTCTTCCAGCAACAGTGTATAACAACAGACAGAATATTGCCAGCCAGAGAATCTCAACCAAGCCCTGGAGTCCAGAGTCTTTATCTGGGCTCTGCCATGAAGACATAGTCTACTACCCACATAGCTGACCTTAGCCTCCAGCCCTTCAGCAGGGTGGACTTGATACCACATGACCCAAAGCCCCCAAGGGAAACAGCATTCTTCAGACTATCTGGTGTGGCTGAAGGCCCCCAGGTAAACAAAGATACTTTTATTAGGCAAGACATTCCAAGGGTTTAGAGATTACCTCCCAGAAGCCTAGGGCAAAGGCCAGACCTCTCTTTGGGCAAGGTTAAGTTATTTATTACACAGTATGCTTCCCGTGTCATCACAAAGAATATTTTTAAAAGTATACTGAAGGGTCACAACTTAATAAAGCTATTCATTTTTATTGCTTCATCAAAGACATTGTTAGGTAAAACTGGTTTTGTTTGTTCTACTGTGAGTGAGTGGTAAAGAAAACAATGTGCACTAATACATTTTGATGCCACTGCCTTGATTGTGCTGGATGTCAGCAGCACTTTTACCCACCACTGCTTTTATACCATCAGTGTAAATGTCAACCTAGTCAGAAAGGCAAATAATGTGTTATATTTTATTTTAATATTTTTATGAAAATAGATTTTACCATAGGCATGCCCTTAGATTCTTTGCCGTAACTCTATAAGCACCCTATTTGTATCTTTACCTTGTTTTGTATTATAATCTCATTTTATAGAGCAGTGGTCCCCAACCTTTTTGGTACCAGGGGCCGGTTTCATGGAAGACAATTTTTCCACGGACTGGGGATGGGCAGGGGAGGGGGTGTCATAGGTGGCAGGGGAGTGTGGTGGGGAGCTCAGGTGGTGATGTGCAGCCTGTTTTCTAATAGGCCACTGACCAGTAATGGGCTGCGACCTTAGTGTTGGGGGCCACAGTTCTAGAGGACCTAGACTGCAGGTTCTTTGAGGGTAGGTTGTCTTCTTCATCTTTGTAGTCTCCATTCTACCCAGCACAGTGCTTTGTACATACTTGTTAAGTTGATGTCTAGAACTTTTTCATCGCTTCAGGAAATCTTTCCAAAACTTTTGATTAGGTTTTTTAAAAACGCAAATAAAGGGTGACCTCTTCTTCCCATTTGTGATATGCTTCGTTTTTCTTTTGTTGAATAGGAAGGTTGTCAAATCTGTACAGATTCTCTAGAAACTTGCAAATCAGCTTTGATTACATTTCCCTCATTGACATTTAAATCAGTCACAGAATTCTGCTTCCTGTCATCCTAACTACTTCTGTCATGGTGCAGGTACTCCTCCAGACTGGTATGACAGACTCCAGCCTTCCCTCCATATCTAGTTGTACTTTCTTCAAATCTATCCCCTGGTAGCCACTAAGACAATCTGTTTGAAATGCAGATAATAATAGCTCACAGTTATATAGCAATTATTCTGTGCCAAGCACTCTTTAACATATAATCCTCAACAACTTTACGAGGGATGTATGTTTGTTATCCTCACTTTACGGATGAGAAACCTAAGGCCCAGAGAAGTAACCTAGCAGGTCTGATTCTGGAGTCCCAGCTGTCTGCTCTTATCCACACTAGACTGCTGCTCACTGCTTAGCTTCAAACCTGTTGCTCTTGTCTACAAGCCAAAGATAAGCTCCTAAACATGGCATCTAAGACTTGCCATGCTCTGACTTCTGCTCTCTTTCAGGACTTCATCTCCTATTTCATGCTACAAGCTCTAGCAATTCAAATCTGCTTGTATTAATAGTTTACCTACACACAATACTGTTTCTAGCCTCTGCGCTTTGGATGCTGTGTCTTGTGTGCCTGGTATGATGCCCCCTTCACCTGATGGGTTCCTACTTAGTTTTTGAGACACTGCTCAAATGCTAGCTCCTCAAGGAATTTTTTCTCCACCTTTTTCCTTTGTCCTCTTTCCTTCCCCCCAGATAAGGAGCTGACAATACAGGGTGTCCCAAAAGTCGCCATACATAGGGAAAATGGGAAATTGTAGCTAAATGTACCTTTATTTACAAAATTTTTCCTTTGTAGTCTCCATACAAAGAAAAAATTTTATAATGAATATTTTGTAAATTACAAAAATATTTCGTAACCCTAATCCCAATAACTTTACAAATATAGAAGTCTCCATACAAAGAAAAAATTTTGTAATAAATATTTTATAAATAAAGGTACATTTAGCTACAATGTCCCATTTTCTCTATGTATGGCAACTTTGGGGACACCCTGTAGAATAGGGCAGACAAAGCAGATAACTCTATGTCATGCACGATAAGAAGTACAGTGAGAAAGATAATTATAAAGTATAAGAAATGAAGCCAGTGTGGTGTCTCACAATTGTAATCCTAGCACTTGGGGAGGCCAAGGCTGGAGGATCACTTGAGGTCAGGAGCTCAAGACTAGCCTGAACAACATAGCGAGATCCCGTCTGTACAAAAAATAAAAAAATTAGCCAGACGTGGTCATGCACACCTGTAGTCCCAGCTACTCAAGAGTCTGAGGCAGGAGGATCACTTGAGTGCAGGAGTTTGAGGTTGCTGTGAGCTATGGTTGCACCACTGCGCTCCAGCCTGGGCAACAGAGCGAGACCCTGTCTCCAAAAAAAGAAAAAAAAAAGTGTAAGGAAGGTAAATGTTTTGCATTTAGCAGCTTGTCCCTATATCCTAATCCAGACTATCCAGTCCTTTTAGGGCACAGACTCATTTTATACCATCAGTATTTGGTTCATAAACAAAAAGTGAAAAATTTAAGAATAAATTAACACAATATTTCTCCAAAACAGTATCTCCTATTTCCCTCCAAATCCTCAAAATTATGAATTCTTTCTTTTAGACTTTTGGAAAATTATATACATGTAAATTTCTAGGATTTTGTATTTTTTAAGTAATGAGTTTTCCTTTTCTCCTTTTTCTTTTGTAAGCTCCTTGCCCGACTTGAGGGTAGAAGTTCCTTGAAAGAAATAGAACCAAATCTGTTTGCTGATGAAGATTCACCTGGGCATGGTAAAAACACAACCTAAAATGAAAATACAGTGTCATAAATTAGCTTTTATAAAACAAATATTTTTTTCACGTAGTCCTAGCAAGAAGTTATATAGGTTAAACTGTATAATTAAAAAATGAGAAACAGATCATGACATCTGAGTCAGATGAGATGAAGTTTGGCTCAGCTGCAGTAAATCTTCAGGTTATATATTGACCTCCTTCTTTTATCCTAACACACAATATTTATAGGAGTTTTGTTATTTTATTTTTTATTCTTTCTTTTTAGAAGTTTATAGAATTACAGGAACATCCTTAGGTACCTGCTTGTTAGTGTTTCTACAGCAGGGAAAATAGGTACCTACTTGTTCTATTAGCACTTCTACTCTAGAGAAAACTTACAGAGAAGGTAATGTGCTTAGGTTATTTTTGGTTTTTTTAATGTAGCAACTTCATAGACATATAATTCACCCATTTAAGCGTATAGTTCAGTGATTTTTAGTATATTCACACAGTTGTGCAACCATTACTCTAATTGACTTTAGAACATTTTCATCACCCCATAAAGAAACCCATGTCTGTTAGTTATCACCCTGCATTTTCCCATGTGTCCCTCAGCCCTAGGCTAATAATCTACTTTCTGCCTCTATAGATTTGCCTTTTCTGGACATTTCATGTAATTGGGATTATACAGTATATGGTCATCTGTGACTGGCTTCTTTCACTTTGCATAATTTGTATGGAATTGCATAATTCAATGTTCCTCATATTGTAGCTTGTATCATAGTTCTTTTAATATTGTTGAATAATATTCATTGTATGGGTATACCACATTTTGTTTACCTGTTTATTAGTTAATGGGCATTTGAGTTGTTTCCTATTTTTGGCTGTTATGAATAATGTTGCTATAGTTATCTCTGTACAAGTTTTTCTGTAGGTGTTTTCAGTTCTCATAATACCTAGGACAGGGATTGCTAGGTCATATGACAACTCCTGTTTTCCAAAGTAGCTTCACTTTTTACTTGCCACCAGGAATGCAGGGTGTGATGGTTCCCATTTCCCCAGATCCTGAGAATAGTTATTATTTGTCTTTTGATTAAAGCCATCCTAGTCAGTAAGGAGTGATATCTCATTGTGGTTTTTGTTTAACTTTTTTTTTTTTTTTTTTTTTTTTTTTGAGACAGTCTGGCTCTGTTGCCCGGGCTAGAATGCTGTGGTGTCAGGGTAGCTCACAGCAACCTCAAACTCCTGGGCTCAAGTGATCCTCCTGCCTCAGCCTCCCGAGTAGCTGGGACTACAGGCATGTGCCACCATATCCGGCTAATTTTTTCCATATATATGTCTTTTTTTAGTTGTCCAGATCATTTCTTTCTGTTTTTTAGTAGAGACGGGGTCTCGCTCTTGTTCAGGCTGTTCTCGAACTCCTGACCTTGAGCGATCTACCTGCCTCAGCCTCCCAGAGTGCTAGGATTATAGGCGTGAGCCACTGTGCCCGGCCTCATTGTGGTTTTTGATTTACGTTTCCATGATGGCTGATGATGTTGAGCATCTTTGCATGTGCTTATTGGCAATTTCTATACCTTCTTTGGAGAAATGTCAGATCCTTTGCTTATTTAAAAAACTGGGTTATTTGTCTTTGTGTTATTGAGTTGTAAATGTACTTTATATATTCTAGATTTGTCTATTCTCAAATATATGATTTTGCAAATATTTTCATCCATTCTGTGGGTTGTCTTTTCACTGTTTTGGTGGTGTCCATTGAAGCACAAAGGTTATGAATTTTGGTGAAGTCCAGTTTGTCTACTTTGTCTTTTGTTATTCATGCTTTGGTAGCATATCTAAGAAACCATTGCCTAATCCAAGATCGAGAAGATTTACAGCTTCTTTTTAGTACTGGTTTCTGTTTTCATTCTTTTCTGATTGGAGAACATGCTTCTGTGATTTCAGTCTTTTTAAGTTTATTGAGACTTGTTTTATGGCCTGACATGGTTTATTCTAGAGAATGTTCAATATGCAATTGAGAAGATTGTGTATTCTCCTGTGGTTAGGTGAGGTGTTCTATTGATGTCTCTTAGTTATGGTTGGTTTTTAATGTTATTCAAGTCTTCTGTTTCCTTGCTGATCTTTTGTCTTGTTCTATACATTATTGCAGGTGGGGTATTAAAATCTCCAAATATTGTTGAATTGTCTGTTTCTCCCTTCAGTTCTGTCTGGTTTTGCTTCTTGTATTTTAGGGCTACATGTATTGTATTCATGTTATTACGTCGTATTCCTGGTTGACCTATTTATAAAATGTCCCTCTTTGTCACCTCACACCCATTAGGATGGCTACTGTCAAAAAATTAGAAAATAATAAATGTTGGTGAGGATGTGGAGAAATTGGAACTCTGGTGCACTATTGGTGGGATTGTAAAATGGTGGAACCATTATGGAAAACAGTGTGGAGTTTCCTCAAATATTAAAAATAGGCTGGGTGCAGTGGCTCACACCTAGCACTTTGAGAGGCCGAGGCAGGAGGATCAATTTTGACGCCAGGAGTTTGAGATCAGCCTGGGCAACATAGTAAGAGCCCCATCTCTACAAAAAAGAAAAAAATTATCCAGACATGGCGGTGCATGCCTGTAGTCCCAGCTACTCAGGAGGCTGAGGCAGAAGGATCGTTTGAGCCAGGAGCTCAAGGCTACAGTGAGCTATGGTCACACCACTGTACTCTAACCTCGGTGACAGAGTCAGACCCTGTCTCTAAAAAAAATAAAATAAAAAACACAACTACCTGGAGATCCAGTAATCCCACTTCTGGGGATATCACTCAGCCTTGAAAAGGAAGGAAATCCTGTCACATCTTACAACATGATGAACTTTGAGGACATTATGCTAAGTAAAATAAGCCAGACACAAAAAGAGAAGCTACATGATTCCACTTATATGAGGTATCTAAAGTAGTTAAATTCTTAGAAACAAATTAGAACAGCAGTTATCAGGGGCTGGAAGAGGGGAGAAATGGAGTTGTTTAATGGGTGCAGAGTTTTAGTTTTGCAAGATGAAAAAGTTCTGGAGATCTATTTCACAGCAATGAGAATATACTTAACCCTACCGAACTGTACATTTAAAAGTGGTTAGGGTGGTAAATTTTATGTCATTTGTTTTTACCACACACACAAACATACAAAAGCCCTTTGTTTCTAATAACAAGTTTTGTCTTAAATATCTGTTTTGTCTTACAATAGTGTAGACACTTCCGCTGTCTTTTGGTTACTGCTTGCGTAGTCTATCTTTTTCTCTCCTTTTACTTTTAACCTTTTTCTGCAGAACTTAAGGATTGTAAAGTGTGTCCATTGTAGATAACCTAAGTTGAATCATGGTTCTTACATTCTGCCAATCTCTGCCTTTTGACTGGATTATTTAATCTATTTACAGTTAGTGTAATTACTGATAGGATAGAGTTTATGACTGTCATTTTGCTGGCTGTTTTGTATATCTCTTATGTCTTTTATGTTTCTCTATTCCTCCTTTATTGTTTTCTTTTGTGTTGAATATACCATTTTAATTCTCTTATTTTTCTATATTTTTTAAGTTATTTTCCTAGTGATTGCAGTTAATTTATAATAATCTATTATAGTTTGGATTAATATGTCCTTAATTTCAATACTTTATAAAAACTTTTGCTACTGTATTGCTCTTTTCCCTGCTTTGTACTGTTGCAAATTACAGTTTTATACATTGTATGCTCACTAACACATTTAATATTACCTAATTAAAATAATGAAAATTATTACTTAATACTTAAGAATGGTTATTTTTAAAATCAGATAGATGAAAAAATAGATACAAATATAAAACAAATTTAAACTTTTGTATTTACCTATGTGGTTACGTTTACCTGTGCTCTTTATTTCCTTATTTGGATTCGAGTTACTGTCTACTGTCCTTTCAGCCTGAAGGACTTCCTTTAGTGTTTTCTTTTTTAAAAATTTATTTAAAACATTTTTTTTTTATAGAGACAGGATCTTGCTATGTTGCTTAGGCTGGCCTTGAACTCTTGGGCTCAAGCCATCCTCCCACTTCAACCTCTTGAATAGCTAGGACTGCAGGCACAGCCATGTGCCTGGGGTCCCTTTAAAATTTCTTATATTGGCAGATTTGTTAGCCAAAACTATTAGTAATGAAAGATAAATTTTGATCAAATATGTTAGACAAAAATTGAGCTGTCTTTGCATTCTCTTTGGGGAAGGATATTAAGTATACCTTATGAAACTGACATTAATATGTTAAAACAGGGATTTGCAGCACGATTTTTAGAATATTATAGAAACTTTGAAAAAACATCATGTTTAGTCACTAACAAAAAAGTTGACTTAAAACCACTGTAGATCCTATATAGCTATAAAGCTAGTTAGATGAATACTCCATTGGAACATTAGCAGATATAAGACTGAGATTATAAAGATTATTTATCAATGACAGTAGTTTGTCAGAAATTGTGGTAGAAAAACTTAAATTGAAGCAGTAAAAGATTTAGGGGTTATAGGCATCTCTAATGCTGTTGTGAACATTTTTAATGCTTTTGTAGATAGTAATTTTTCAGTATCATGTACCGACTTGTTACTTCTTCAATACAGTAATAATTATAATCTGCAAATTCAACATATTTGTTATATAGTTAGTACGTTGCTACCAAGATGATGTATTTTTTGGCTTTTTCTTTCTTTTTCTTATTTTGAAGGATCTTTAGATTCATAAACTCTTTCTGACAATCTGTTACCCAAACTCTTTACAGCATTATATTTGTAAGAGTAACTGTGAAGGCCAAACCATCCAGATTTTCTGATTTAGTTTAATATTTTCAAGTGCCAAACCATAGGGATTTTTTTTTTTACTACAAGTTATCACGTTCCATACTTTGGCTGGACAAGGGTGCTATTTTTTTAACAGCTCACAGAAACATATAAGAAAAAAAGTGAAAAGGATTATGTCCCCTCTAGATAACATATTTGATTGTGATTTTTGATATTAATGATTAAACAGTAAATGTTTATAAAATCAGTAAGACTGCTTTTAGTTCATTGTTAAACATATTTGTAGGGAATTTAGTTCAAAGACCTTAATGCTAATATTCATGTGTAACTTGCAAGTTTGCGGATTTTACTTCCCCAGTTGTTATAAACTGTTTTTATTTATTAATTTTAATTTTTTTTTTTTTTTAGTAGAGACAGAATCTTGATCTGTGGCCCAGGTTGGGGTGCAGTGGTGCAGTAGTAGCTCATTACAGTCTCCAACTCCTGGGCTCAAGCGATCCTCCCACCTCAGCCTCCTGAGTAGCTGGGATTATAGGAGCTATACCACCATACCTGGCTGATTTAAATGACTTTTATACCTACTTTGCTATTAATGCATAAAAAGACAAGAGTGTTATCTGCCTATAAATCTCTTAGCCAAGGATTTAACCTTGAACTATAATAGTTTACTTCAGTTTCATTTGTGCCAAACCAAGCATCTAAGGATACTTACCTCAATTAGTGTGTGGATTTCTTTCTTAATATGTGGATTTAGAAAACCTTGTTAATTCATATAGATAAATACTTTTGAGTACTTAGTCTTTTGAGTTATGCTGAAAGATGTTTATGCTCACCACTCCTCTGTCCAAGAAAATACTTGGTAGAGTTTTCATTATTTTCTTATTCTGGGAATTCCAGAATTATCCAGAGATATCTCACAGTTACCTTCTGACCAGTATCATGTGTTCTTTTCCCCTATGGAGTTCCTTTCTTTACACCACAGAAATTATTTCATTTCTTTACCTTAAATTATCATTTGACCCTCTGGTCTCATGAAACTATTGAATTTTTTTACTTTTGAATTAATGAATATAAACCACACAGTCCATGTTCCAATTCCCTAACTTCCTGCAGTCTGATTTCCACCCTTGCTGTTCCTTTAAAAGTGGTGAATTTCCGCTATCCTGCCTTTTTACTTTATCTTCCAAGTATTTCAGTTTTTAAAGTTTGACTCACAAAATATGTTAAATGTGCTCTTTGCCAACGACACATTTGCTGCTCTAAGGTCACTATTTTGGGCCATTGTAGGGATCTTTTCCCTGCCCTTTTTTCATTTTTATGACTTTTATGCTAAATTTATTATTATTTAGTACTGTTTCATTTTCTTGAAACCTTCTTTTGTGCCCTGTGATGTTTTTCCTCCTAATTTTCCTGTTACATTTCTGTTTTATCTGTCTTCTGCTGACTCTTCTAACTGTGGATGTATCCCAAGACTTGTGTTTTGGCCTTTTATTCTTAGTTTTAGCTCCATACCCACCCATCAAAGAGAGTTTTCTGTTCTCTATAATTTCTGTGTAGATGACTCCCAGATTGATTGCTGTATCCAGCCCCTTATTATTCTCTTGAATCGTACATCCTAGTGGCTGTAGGATGTTTTTATTTTGTGACTCCTAGAGATACATCAAAATACACCATTTTGAAAGCTAAATTCTTATCAGGATACTCGTGTACTATGTGAAATAAAAATTTCTACTTTGTATATGTATTTGATTTGTACAGGTACTTCCAAGCCTACTTCTGAGAACTTTTAAATCACTACATTAGGTTTACCCTTCAGGACTGAAGACCTGGCAAAACTAAGACCAAGTACCTCTTAGTCTCTGGAGGCAGGCACACCCAGCACTGGACAGTTTGATCCTATTCTTGCTTCGCCTCTTGTGTTGGTCCCTGTGCCACGCCTTGGTCTAGGGCCTTCATACCTGCTAGACTCTGCTAGCAAAAGCCACCATCTCCCGCTACCTGCCACCCTACACACGCCTATTATTCTCTGCATCTGCTTCCTTTCAAAATGCCATGTTCCAAAATTGATTGCAGGCTTTTAACCCTCACCAATCAAGACTTACATTTTCATTCTAAAGATGGCTCTCAGGAGGATCTTAAGAAGTAATTTGATGAGGTACATTCAAAAGATACTGTGTTTTGTGCTGGGGAGAGAATATTCAAGTCCCAACCTCAAAGAAGCTAGCAGGAAATATAATCAAGTAAATAGTCAATGATTATGTAGCATGATAAATGTGACGGTGGGGGATGATAGAGTTTGCTTTTCCTACCTCGGAGTGTTATTAGGCTCAAATAAGATTTGTATGAAGAAGTCTTTTTTCAGGTATAAAGTACTTTATTCAGGTTAGTTGCTGCTGATCAGTCTCTTCTGGCTACTTTGCTAGGGAGAGGAGAGGGAGGACCTTGTGCAGTCTGCTGATTGGTTTCCGCGACTTGTGCTTCTGCGTGGTCCATTGTGTCCTACAGAATCTTTCTAAACTGTTTTAACTTTCCTTTACTACCGTTAATACTGGTTCTATATTAACATTTTTTCATCTAGTGCATGTAGTTTATTCTGTTTCTATAACTTAGGGCAGTAAAAGAATTAATTGAGGGGAAGGGGTTTTAGCTTAGTTCCTCAGTAATATAATAGGAGAGGGTAAACTGAACATCTGGGTTGAATATAGGTTTAATTACTGTGTTAACTTTTAATATAAGTATTGATGAACAGTTGTTAATATGAAAATAGTTTTACTCCTTGAGGCTGGAATCATTTTTTTAAATTCTTAAGTAAATTTAGAATTGCAAGTTGTAAGATTATTGTAGAAATGGGCTGAAGTTTTATATACCACCTTATGATATGGTGGCAACTTGCTAGATTTCTTACATTATTTGTGAATGCTCTGATATACAATGGTTTGTTAGTAATAATAGGAAATAAAGTAACTGAATTCTTAGGCTGTAATTTGGTTGGGGTCTAAGAATCTACATTTTTCATATGGTGATTCCAGTCAAGTGGTTCAGCCATAAATTAGTAAAAACAAACCAGCAAGAATTGGAACATCACTGTTTAGAATAGATTTTGAAAAGCTCTGGAAGCAGGACGATTTTCTCAGGTGTTGTATTATTTAACTTGTGCTGTCCTCAATTAAAGAGAGTTGCTGGAACCTATAAAGAAAAAGATTTGGAATCTTTAAAATTCAGAGTAGTTGTTCCAACCAAGCAAGGCCATTGAGGGGAGGGCAGTTCAGAGTAGTTGACTTTGTTTTTTAATGCTAGGAAGTTAATTTATAGTGCATCTGGACACAGTTTCAAGAGATATTCAAATAGCAAAGAATAACTGAAGGTAGTTTGGGAAAATGTAAAGGTGTTCTCAGTTGAGGGATGCTTTTGACATTTAGGGCCTGAGAGCCGTGGTCTCTTACCATCTATGATGTGTGACACTGCAAAATCAAGAACTATTCCACTCATAACTTCAATAACATTGAGAAACCTTAATTAGGGATTGTTTTCAACTGTATGTAATGGCTTACCCCGGTAGAGGGTTATTTACCTCACATCCTAGGTGATAATAAGAGGCAGGCTGTGTACATAGCCAATGTGGGGTTCCATATTGTTATTGAAGTCCTGGGCACCTTCTGTCTTCCTGCTTTACCGTGCCTAAGGTATACCTTTCATCATCACTGTTTCTTTTTTTTTTTTTTGAGACAGAGTCTCACTGTGTTGCCTAGATAGAGTGCCGTGGCGTCAGCCTAGCTCACAGCAACCTCAAACTCCTGGGCTCAAGCAGTCCTTCTGCCTCAGCCTCCCGAGTAGCTGGGACTACAGGCATGCGCCACCATGCCCGCTAATTTTTTTTTATATGTATATTTTTCGTTGTCCAGCGAATTTCTTTCTATTTTTTTTTAGTTCTTGCTCAGGCTGGTCTCGAACTCCTGAGCTCAAATGATCCGCCTGCCTCGGCCTCCCAGAGTGCCAGGATTACAGGCGTGAGCCACCACGCCTGGCCCATCATCACTGTTTCTAGATGGCTGCTTCACCTCCAGAAAAGGGAGCAGCAAGGCAGAAGTGGCCCTTACGTAGGAAAGCAAAACCTGGTAATCCCCACCAGACATCACCTTGCCTCTCATCGGCTACAACTATATTTGTTACCCGATAACCTCTCTTTGTAAGGGAGACTAAGAAAAATAGTTTTTAAGGTGGACACGTTGCTTTCCCCCTCAAATTAGGTTTTGTACTTTATCAAAAGGGGCAGAATGGATATGGTGTAATCAACTACCAGAAATGGTATGTACCACAGTAACCAGTAGATCTTTGAAAGGCCCTGGATCTGTGACAATTATTCTTAACTCTCTAATACCACCTGTTTAAGTGAGAGTGTATATGGAGCCATCCCGAGGGGATTCCCCTAGGCTCCTGTCAACCTTATCACTCTGTTTTTAAATTTTTCTTGATGTTAATTAATAGCCAGCTCCTTTCTCAGAGGTGAAATACAAGGATTCACTTTTAATTTCCTTATTTATTTCTGTTTGCTTATACAGATCCACTTTGACAAATGGATTTAGATTTTCTTTCACATTCTAGTAAATGTTTTTTTAAACTTTTTTGTGGACTTTTCAGTTTGTAGCCTTACTGTTGAGCTGCTGCATTTTGACTGACATTTTTAAATCTGATACAGGTTATGTTCTTGAATTTCACGGTCCAGAAGGAACAGGAAAAACAGAAATGCTTTATCATTTAACAGCACGATGTATACTTCCAAAATCGGAAGGTGGACTGGAAGTAGAAGTCTTATTTATTGATACAGATTATCATTTTGATATGCTTCGGCTTGTTACAATTCTTGAGCATAGACTATCCCAAAGCTCTGAAGAAATAATAAAATACTGCCTCGGAAGACTTTTTTTGGTATATTGCAATAGTAGTACCCACTTACTTCTTACACTGTATTCACTAGAAACCTTGTTTTGTAGTCACCCTTGTCTCTGCCTTTTGATTTTGGATAGTCTGTCAGCTTTTTACTGGATAGACCGTGTCAGTGGAGGAGAGAGTGTTAACTTACAGGAGGCTATTCTGAAGAAATGTTCTCAGTTCTTAGAGAAACTTGTAAATGAGTATCACTTGGTTCTTGCAACAACACAAACTATAATGCAAAAAACCTCAGACTCACCAGAAGGGCCTTCTGCCCATAAACGCCCATGTGATGTGGATGTAGACTACAGACCCTATCTCTGTAAGGCGTGGCAGCAAGTGGTAAAGCACAGAATATTTTTCTCCAAACAAGATAATTCTAAAAGCAGCAACCAATTTTCATTAGTTTCACATCGTTTAAAAAGTAACAGTTCAAAAAAATTTTTTTTTATTATTGGAGAAAGTGGGGTTGAATTTTATTGATATACATAATAAAATAGTCCTTTGCAGGATATTATGCAAGTCTTAAAAAGTTTTCTTTAAGCTAAAGTGATTTGATTGTAAAGTTTTAAACTGTAGGGGAATTAACAGTATTTCTACACAGAATGGATTTCTTAAACTAGCACAATAAAACTTCAGACTATTTTGTTTCTAGGCTGTTGAAGATGAATCAAAGTGATACTAACAATTAAACTTTGTATTAAGCTTTTTAAAAACTAAATAAATAATATATACATATTTCAGCCTAAATAAAATGAACTTTTATAACTTTGTGTCACATTTTTGGAATTCAGTTGAGTATTTGTTTAAGAAGGTTTAAATGTATTTCTAATCTCTTATGTAACTCCTGGAATTTTGTAAAATGTTTCTGTAGAGCTGTTTCTTCTATATCCCAAGGGTTGAAAACAAGGATATACCTACTCGTCTGTCTTTCACACCAAAAACTATGGAATGCCAGAGCGTTTTGATCTGAGTTACACTGAATTTGAAGATGGAGTTGCATTATGGTTGGGTTTCTGTATAATTTTTAAAACACAGGGAAATAAGATATTCACAAAGAACTCTACGAAGTTTGTTTCGAAATATTCCTCTCCTCCTCATTAAGTGCTAGACAAATGCTGAAACTATCTTAGAAATGTATTTTACTACTATTTTCTCACCTATTTAGAACGATCAGACATACCTTGACATGAACTGAATCATTTCCAACTGAGACCTGGGCAGTGGTAGTGAGAATGGGGAGCATGTACTTCATGGGGGTACAGGGTAATGGATTGTGGTAGAGGAAGGAAGTTTTAGGAATTCCATAATATTTATGCATTTTAATCCAGGGAAACATTAAATTATATCAATATTTGATACTCAGATGGACCCCAGCAGTCTCCTTCAATCTGTATGTCAGAATGTCATGTCACACATGTTATCTGAGTTACTTTGTGGGAAAAGTGGAAGGGATTTACAGTAGTCTTGTGTTTTTGTTCATTTATGTGTTACCTATTCAATTAGAACTATTTAACTGTAAATTCACTTATCTAACAAAGGTCCTTCGTAAGGGTTTAAAAAGAATCATGCAAAGAAACAAAGATTGAAGATACAGCATATGCTGTCTGTGCCCCACCCTGGTGCCTACTCTGGTTCACCCGCAGTTTCCAGAAATCCAGGACTTCTGAGGATGTGTTCTGGATGCCAGAGCCTGCTGGGTTGCATGTGATGCAGGCAGGGCACTCCCTAACCAATGAGCAGCAGGATTTGGTATATAAATACCCTGGTTTCCTCAGCCCTCAATGACAGGACACTGAGGTATTTTTCGGAGTACCCCAGTAGGATAGAGTCCCAGTTGCTCATAGCAGTACTCCGTTCATTAGCACATGGTTCAGTGCCTTCCTCCCTTCCATCTCTCATTTCCCTCTCTGTCGTGGGGCCTCCTGGGATCGTCTCCTCATAAGCAAGAAATCTTTGTCTAGGGACTACTTTTGTTGAGGGGTGAGGAGGAATTGAACTGTAAACAGACAATAAAAATTCACCAGACTAACAGCACTCCTGCAGTATTTGCCCCTCAGCCCCACTAAGAAATTAAAAACAATGGCATTCTAATGGCAGTCAAGTTATGTTGGATCATATTTCTTTTCACACCCACGTGCTCTTGCTAAATAATAGTTTTACCATAAATACAAGTTTAAACATTTTATAGTTATCCTTTTTCATTTTTTATTTGTGTGTATTTTTATTAATATTATATGCAATACGTGTTAAACATAAGTTGGGGGAATATACTTATCCCCCCCATCATTGTGTGTGATTAGTAAAATTGAAACTCTTGCTCTCCAACTAGAGTACTGCTCCTTTCATCTCTTAAGATATAAATGTTAGTTACCTTCCCTCTCAAACTCTAGTCTGGTGAAGTGTATGTGTGGGACAAGTGTATATGAAAAACTTAGCAGCCGTTAGTGGAATTCTACCCTTGACTATTGATAGGATTTTCCATTTCTCCTTTGTATAAATGAAGTGTTAATTTAATGGACTGTTATTCATAGATTTATAACTTATTCCTTTGGAACATGATTAAAAAATAATGAACTTTCATATTAACTTAAATTATCAATTATATATTAATGCGTCAGACCAAAGACTTAGTTATCTTAAAAAGATTTGTTATCTGACATGTTGAAGGAATTAAGAATACTGGTTAATAAAAAATTCTTTTAAACTAAAAGTTATACTAATGGGACTTTGTGAACACTGTAGAAATTTTAATACTTGTAAAAAGAATCAGCCTTAAAGAGAAAGAGATCAAAATGGTGCATTGTAAGTTACATAGATAGCAGGTGCCAGGGATGCTGGATAGAACCAAAAGAATAAGGAAAGTGAGTGATTACCACTCTTAGAATATTTATTCTAGTTACCTGCCAAAAAAATAAAAAATAAAACAAAATGAAGATCATAAAGTACCTTTCTTCTTAGGGTCATTGTGAGAATCCAGAGAAAATGCATGTGGAAGATAGCTCAGACATAACATTTAATAAATACTATACAAAATTAAGATACTGCTTACCATATCACTTGCTTTGAACATACAGTTTTCAGTTTTTAACTATTATTATGCAAAAAATTTTGATGCAGACTATTATATGTGGATTATCTAAGAATGAGGGTGAAATAAAGGCATCAACAAAAACAGACTTTACCACCAAAATTGCTTCCCTAAAGGAACTTCTAAAAGATATTCTTTAAGGGGGAAAATTATCCCAGAAAGTCTGAGATGTAAGAAGTAATGATGAGTAAAGTAAATGATAAGCACTTGAGTAAATCTAAATCAATATTGACAGTATAAAACAATAAAAATGTCTGATTTGGGAGGGGAAAATATGATATACAGTATATTCGGCCGGTGCAGTGGCTCACATCCTAACACTTTGGGAGGCCAAGGCAGGAGGATCACTTGAGGCCAGGAGTTCAAGACCAGCCTGAGCAAGAGTGAGACTCTGTCTCTACAAAAAAATAGAAAAAATGAGCCGGGCATGGTGGTGTGTGCCTGTAGTCCCAGCTACTCAGGAGGCTGAAGCAGGGAGATCGCTTGAGCCGAGAAGTTTGAGGTTGTAGTGAGCTATGACGGTGCCACTGCACTTCAGCCCGTGTGAGAGAGCAAGACCCTGTCTCTAAAATAAATAAATTTCTTCAAGTTACAGTGTCTGTTATTTAACCTTTCCATCAACAGATGCCCTGTTGGACAGGATTCCAGCAAGGATCCACGGACACCAAGGCCTTATCCTCTCAGACTAGGTGCTTCGTACTAGCACCAGTCCCACTGTATTCCAGCTGACTCCTGGCATGGGAAGGGGGAGCAGGGATGGGAAGGTAAAAGTGTACGTGGTGAGTGCCTACAATCTAAACTGCCCCCTTCATGGTAGAGGTCTAGATCTACTTTATTCTGAGATGTTTTTAAGGCCATTTAGAGAGCGGTAAATCCTAGGTTTGCTAAATTTTTCCTAGGTTTGTTATTGCATTATTCTAAATTGCTGGGAAGAGAGGAAAGAAGTAAGGTCGCCAAGCATTGCTGCAGTTAGACTGGTAGTTTCTTTGATCAGTTGGATGTTCTTTCAAATCTCTTGTCTGCAACAACCCCTCACACACTATATGAAAGCACTTGAGATAAAATTTTTCCATATATAAAGGACAATTGCTCCCTCCAGCCCAAAGCTTGGGCATTCCTAGGCAACTAAGAATCTTGTGGAGGTGTTTAAGGGGCTCCCTGTTGATGTGCAGTGGTCTTCTAGGGCTTCCTCATAGCAGAAGAACATTTAAAATACTATGCTCCTGCAGTGCACTCTCCTAAAGTGTTGGTTGCTTGGCATTTGGAGCATCTGGGAGGTGAGCTTTCCACAACACCTTGGGGCCGATCAACTTGGGGGTGAGAGCCAAGGACGGAGGCTCATAAATGGAACACCTTCAACCTTAAAGGTGTCCTTAGCTTGGTAGGCAAAGGAGGCAAGAGAGGGAAAGATGAGAAATAAGATGTCTAAAATTGAAACTATTGAAGGAAGACTGCCTCCCGAGACACTGGCTGGATTTATGACTAAAAATCATGGTGCCTCATCTTGCGAATTTTTGACTCATTGGACCAATGCCACAAAAAGTGAAATTAGTTTAACTTGGCCCAAATGGGGCTCATTCAGGATCCCCAAATTGGTTTATTTATGTGCCCAATTGGAAAGAGCTGGCTCAAGAATTATGGAGGTGAACCACAAGATCTTGGAAATTTTCTCAACTGGAAAAATTATCCCAGGTTTCCACTGCCTCACCTTCTCTCCCTACCACTCCTTCCCCTATTTCTCCTCTTGAACCTACCTATCCCGTGCTCTCAAAACTGCCTTGCCCAGACCTTCTTTCACTCCCTTCACCACCCATAGCAGTTTTAGCCGCACCGTTCGGGCTAATCCAAGGAGAGAATCTTCAATAGCTTATGCCCCCTGGACTAAACTCAGAGCTCTTATTAAAGAATTTCCAGATCTTACCCAGGATTCTAGGTAAGGTTTTGCTAAGGGGTTGAGTCTAACTGTAGGATCTTATGTACCTGGCCACTCAGGCCTGTATCAGTGGGTTCACATGTCAGTATCTGAAAGAAAAGCAAAGGAATGGATACCGAAGGTTGAATGGAAAGATCTGCTAAGCGATTTTAATGAGCAACAGCTGAGGACTGAGGGAAGACTCAGGAATTAGCAAATCATTTAGTACAAGTAACACCCCAGATATTTCCTAAGACCACCAATTGATTTAAAGTCCTGCATTACTGTAAACAGATACCAAAAGAGACTGTGCTGGACTATTTTGAAAGATTTGGAATGGTTTTCAAACAATCCGGGAGTGAATGAAGAGAGTCTAAGGAATCATCAAAATGATTCTTTATTAAATTCAACCTTCCTTAACAGATTAGAAGAGTAATTGGCCTAGGTGGTCAAATTGTACCAGAGAAATTGGGATTCTATGCACACTTTGGACCTAGTGAATCTTGTTGGTAAATTGCCAAGAGTTATGCAGCAAAAGAAGATAATGAAGCCACTAAAATGAATTTACAGCTTCAGCAACTTACTGGTCAGGTTACCTGATCTAAACAGAAGCCTCGCTTTCAAAATGAAACCTCGGAAACATCTAAAGGTGTGTTATTGCAAGAAACCAGGTCATCTTAAAAAAAAAAAAGACTACAGAAAGCTAAAATGGCCACAGAAACAAAAAAATGAAAAAGAGAAAGGAGAAGAGGAATGGGGGGTTCTGAGGAAATAAAAGCCTTTTCCCTTCCTCTTAGGTAATACTCTGGGAGAAGTGAAGATGTATGTAAATGGAGAACAAACTAAAGCATTAGTTGACATGGGGACTACTACCCTTTCTGTTCTCAACCCCGCCTTTTAAAGAGCCCTTTTCCTTGGAATAATCAAACAGTTCAAGTCGTAGGGGTATCTAATCAACTAGTGACTGTATACAAACCACAACTTTTGCCTTTCCAGTTAGGAAATTCAGATGGACATTATTCTTTCCTTTTGGTGGTTTCCATACCAATACATCCTTCAGGAAGAGATTTTTCTGGAACTTTATAATACTCATATTTCCATCTCTACTAGGGGAAATGTCTTTGGAAATGATTGAAAGGACTGACTGAAAGTGATCAGAAATTTTGGTCCAGATGATCATTAATATTTAATCATCAAGTGTTAAGACAAAAAGAACTTGATGCTTTTGAAACCAAATTCCTATTTATGGTCCCAGTCATCTACCAACCTAGGGAAAATTTTAATGGCCATGCCAATACAGATACAGACAGATCCAAATAAACTGTTTCCCAATATAAAGCAATATCCATTAAAACAGGAACACTAATAGGAATAAAACCAATAATCAAAGATTTTGTTGACAAAGGATTGATTATCCCTTGCACCAGTCCTTGTAATACTCCCCTTCTCCTAGTACGAAAACCTACTGGGAAAGGATGGAGATTTGTACAAGATTTGAGAGCCATTAACAATATTGGGATTCCCTGTCACCCAGTAGTTCCAAACCCCCCACAGTCTTTTGTTCATTATTCCTATATGCAGTGAATATTTTACTGGAGTTGATTTATGCAGTGCCTTTTTTAGCATACCCCAACAGTATTTGTTTGCCTTTACCTGAGATGGCCATCAATGTTATGCCTCAAGGTTACACTGAAGGTCCAATTTATTTTTCCCAAATATTAAGGGCTGACATGGCTGAACTAAATTTTGAAAAAAAAGTTCTACTTTACTACAATATGCAGATGATTTCTTGTTATGCTCTGCCAATCTGCAAGATTGTAAAAGCAATTCCCTATAATTGCTGGAACAATTAGCAAAAAGAGATCATAAGGTATCCAAAGAAAAACTCCAATTTTGCTTAACAGAAGTAAAAAATTTGGGACTTTTTTTTTTTTAAGACAGGGTCTTGCCCTGTCACCCAGGCTGGAGTGCAGTAGCGTGATCGTAGCTCATTGCAGCCTCAAACTTCTGGGCTCCAGTGATC
>RJWJ010019955.1:0-29657 GCA_004363605.1 Indri indri | reverse complement strand
CTCCCCCCTGCCTGACATCCAATAGATGTTATTCTTATATGTGCACTTAAGTGTTGATCAGTTAATACCAATTTGCTGGTGAGTACATGTGGTGCTTGTTTTTCCATTCTTGGGATACTTCACTTAGTAGAATGAGTTCCAGCTCTGTCCAGGAGAATACAAGAGCTGTGAATGTTTTTATATATATTTAAATATTTTGATTCACATTTTCCATTTTCTCTTTATGACAGCTTTGTATGAATGTTGCTTACATTTTTATTTTAAAACTTCTTACTCTTTCATCCAGCAATAACAGTATTTCTATAGATTTATGGTGAGAGATATTCATGATTCACAAAGTTCATGAGTACCCTGTTTCAAGAGACAATCTAGTGCAGTATTAATAGATTGAGAGTTTTCTTTATTTTGGAAGATAATATTTTACTTTTCAGATACCCCCAACCCCTGTTTTGGTAATACACTAGTTTCTACCCTTTGCTTTCTTCTTTCCTTCAACAAGCCTGGGATGAACAGACGCCTTCTTTTCAATGTGCCTCCTTCAATTCTACCACCAAAGTAGCATCTTCAGGAGACAGCTACTCTCATCTTTCACATGTTCAAGTTCTTTCTTTTCAATTGCTTATTACTACTTTTTTTACTCACTAGGTTTTAACCACATTCTGAGTATTTTTCCTACTTTGGGTGGGCATTTCTCTCTCTCACTTTCTCTCTCTCTCTCTTTTTTTTTTTTTTTCTTTTTGGTAATGTTATGTGCTTTCTGTCCCCTCCAGACTTTCAATAACTCTCTTCTTTTTCCATGCAGTTTCCACCTGACTCTGCATAGGATTTTACCCTGGAGATGGCTCTGTAAGATTTGGATATTTATGTCTTAACTTAGATCTGCACTAAGCTTATAGTATTTTATTTCTCTAAGCTATTTTTGAGAGCAGTATTATTGTTCTCCTTTTTGATCTGTACAGTGTTGGAGAATGGGTAGAGTTGGATTTAGACAGCTGCCATTATTCTTCGGAACCCCTGAAGCCCAGTATGGCTTTTAAATCCTAGTTTTTATTGGCCAAAGTCAATGTGCTTATTCTCTCCTGTATATTTTGCAACACATGGCTGTGCTGGTGTCATGCAGAGGCTATCTCTTCAGAATATGCATTCTATGCTTGTTTTTCCTCTATAGCATAAAGTGTTCTTCTGTCTACTGTTTTACTAGGAAGGAAGTTTTAAACCTATGAAAGTTGTCAGTATCAAAATGGAGTCACTTGTGTTATTAATAAAAACCCCGAAAGAGCCAGGAAAGTCCATGAAAGAAGGGTTCTCCTGCGTGAATGCTTGATAACAAGAACTATCGCAAAAAACTCCGCAAAATCTTGTACAAAGGCCATCACTGTATTATACAAAAAACACGTTTACGAAGACATCTGTACAGCAACTGCCAGTCCAGCCCTTGCACGGGTGGCATCCTTGTTATTGATCTTCTGAGCTAAGAATAATTTTCCCAAAACAATTATGTAATCCTCTTCATTTTTCCTTTAAAAACCTTCCTCTTCCTTTACTTCCCTGAATATGCACATAGTTTACTACGACACACATACTCCCACTGCAATGCCCATTCCTGAATAAACATTATTTTGTTTCATAGTCTCCCTCTCTGTTTGTTATTTAGGTTGGCAAACCTTTTTCATTGGAACACAAAATACGACTAGCTACCTTTACAATGCCAGTTCACTTTTGGACACATCATTCCATAATGTAGTAAAAGTTCCCTTTTCCAATGTTATTTGTGTGAATAAGAATAAGGGATCTCTTCTTTTTGGCTGAATACTCTACTCTGAGCTTGAGTATTCAGCTTTACATGTGAAGCTTGAGTGGATTTCAGACTATTTTCATCCCCTCAGTTTTAGGTCTGGCACATCCTGGGTAAACCTCATATATCAGCTTCTAGTCTTCGCTCCTCATGGAAACACAGTAATCTGAATCATTTTTTGAAATTTAAATTATTTAGAAGGAGTCAAAATGAAAATAATTAACTTGTTAACATACATCTTCTTAAGAATAAAACTATCACTTCCATATACAGTTGATATGAACAAACAGGATGAGTAAAGTTTAAAGACAGATGGTAGAACAGTAAAACTGAGCATGTTAATAAGGCTGAGGATGGGCAAAGCTAGATTAGATATCAGAATGGAGAGCTCTGAGATGTGTTCCTAATGAATGAAATAGAATAGGAACATATATTTGAGGGGCAGCCCTCTCTATCCTTCCATAACTTTTGGGCTAACACAAAAAACATAACTTTGTAAAGGAAGTTACATTTCTACCTTCTGAGTACTTCTAAGTGTTGAACAGAATAGAGAGTAGGCTCCTGCAATCACTAATTGACAGATTGATTTAATATTGAGTGACTATTTCAGCAATAACTTTTAAAACTGGTGGAAGGAAGTCACTAGAAAAATGTGGTTAAGGACTGAATCACTGTTAGGGCGTTTTTTCAGTAAGTGACACTAATTGCAAAATAATGGCCAGATACTTTGCCATCAGACTTATGCTGACAGATGAATGTTTTATTATTTTTTAATTTACCACCTTATAAATTCAGCTGGCCTGCCAGAACTCTTTTCTCAATTCTCTTGGAAATGAGCCTGGGCTTTGTTAGCATGTCTCTGCTTGATACATGCCAAACTGTGGAGTCATCTCAATTTAAACCTTTATTATGGCAGCACCCCAACTACCATAACTAAATCTTAAGGATCTATCATGATTTCTCTCGGTTTCCAGGGGTTCTTAACTAAGCAGCAAAAATATAATTTCTCTTGACACTTGGCATGTCACATTTCCAGGGTAAAAGTAACTTTTTTAGCATCTTTCAATTCCTATCCCTTTTCAGATATTTAAAGAATATATCTTTGTCCAATATAGCTAGGCACTGGGGAAATATTTCTGTCATTAATGTTAATGATTACAAGTTGAAATATTATTTTTGATAAGGTTTATATTGCTAGTGTTATACCTTATTTGTTTATTATAAACATAAAGCATCTCCTTTAATGTATGCTTGCTTTTGTTGTGTGACTTGCAGACAAAGCAGTTTCTAGAGAATTCTAGAGATACTTTTGGGAACGCAATGCCTATGGAGTTCAGTCCAGTAAAAGAGTGGGTCCAAGTGTTTTGCTTTTGTCTCTTAATAGTATATCATTATTTCACTGTTTATTAATATTAATGGAATTTTGATAAATATTTTCCGTTATGTTTCCTAAGAAGTTCGTCAGTGTCACTTTTTTAAAGCTTGTGTTTTCAACTTGTCCTTTTTGTATCCTTGCAAATTACTTTCCTGCGAAAAAAAATCAGCAATGCAGTTGACAAAGGCAGGTAAAATGCCCTTCATTACAAATAGTTTCCCAAAGGTTTTTGACTCATGTACATCATGTAAGGGACAGAGTATAAGATTTCCAATGGGGCAGAAGTGGATTTCAAATCTAACATGGTAACTTTTAAAAAATATAAGACAGCTGATCCATGAGCATGACATATTTTCCATCTGTTTACATTCTCTGCAATTCCTTTCCTTGGTGTTTCATAGCTCTCCCCATAGAGGTATCTCACCTCCTTAGTTAAATATATTCCTAACAGATGGAAAAACATACCATGCTCACAAATTGGCAGAATGAACATTGTTAAAATGTCAATACTACCCAAGGTGATTTACAGATTCAATGAAATCCCCATTAAAATGCCACTGTTATTTTCTGCAGACCTCAGAAAAACAGTTCTATGCTTCATGTAGAACCAGAAAAGACCCCAAATAGCTAATGCAATCTTATGTATTAAGAACCAATCTGGAGGCATCACTTTACCAGACTTCAAGTTATACTACAAGGCAAAACAGCATGGTACTGGAAGAAAAACAGAGACATAGATATATGGATCAGAACAGAGAACACAGATATGAATCTATTCTCATATTGTCATCTGATCTTTGACAAAGCAGACAAAAACATACACTGAGGTAAAGAATACCTATTTAATAAATGGTGCTGGGAAAATTGGATAGCCACATGTAGAAGATTAGCAGGATCTATATCTCTCACCACTCACAAAAATTAATGCAAGATGTATAGCAGACTTAAATCTATGATATAAAATCATAAGAATTCTAGAAGAAAATGTTGGAAAAACTCTTCTAGATACTGGCCTAGGCAAAGAATTTATGAAGACCCAAGGGCAATCACAGTAACAACAAAAATAAATAAATGGGACTTGATTCAATTAAAAAACTTCTGAACAGCCAAGGAAATAATCAACATAGCAAATAGTCAACCTATAGAATTGGAGAAAATATTCGCATACTATACATCTGATACAGGGAATCCACAGAATCTACAAAGAACTCAAGCAAATCAGCAAGAAAAACTCAAACAACTCTATCAAAAAGTGGGCAGAAGACATGAACAGATGCTTTTCAAAAGAAGACAGACTAATGGCAAATAAACATGAAAAAATACTGAATGCCACTAATCATCATAGAAGTGCAATTCAAAACCACAACGAGACATCACCTAACCCCAGTGAGAATTGCTTTTATCAAAAAGTCCCCAAACAATAGATGCTGGCATGGATGCAGAGAGAAAAAACCACTTATACACTGTTGGTGGGACTGCAAACTAGTGCAGCCTCTGTGGAAAATAATATGGACATTCCTCAAAGAACTAAAGGTAGACCTGCTATTTGATCCAGCAATCCCACTACTGATTATTTGCCCTAAGGAAAAAAAGTCATTTTAACAAAAAGACACTTGCACTAGAATGTTTATTGCAGCACAATTCACAATTGCAGAGATGTGGAATCAACCCAAGTACCCATAAATTCATGAGTGGATTAATAAAATGTGGTATGTGTAAACCATGGAGTACTACTCAGCCAAAAAAAAAAAAAAAAAAAAAAAGGGAATTAATACCTTTTGCAACAATCTGGATGGAACTAGAGACCATCCTCCTAAGTGAAGTATCACAAGAGTGGAAAAACAAACACCACATGCACTCACTACTAAATGCAACTAACTGTTCAGTATTCATGTGCACAGATAGAAGTAAAACTCAACAGAAATAATGCAGGTGGGAGGAAGGAGGATGGGATAGGTAAAATCATATCTAACAGGTACAGTGTACACTATCCAGGTGATGGGCACACTTATAACTTTGACTCAAGCAGTACAAAAGCAATCCATGTAACCAAAATACTTGTACCCCCATAATATTCTGAAATAAAAAAAGAAAAAATTAAAAACAGAACTATGGCCTGGTTTGAAAGGATGGGGAAGTAAAGTGCACTGATACATATAGGGTTTGTTATATGTTTGCTGATATGTGTGGGTACGTCCTTTCCTTTGGGAGTCTCTGAACTCTCAGGCAGCCTGTGAAGGGCTTCACATCAACACCTCCTTTCAGTTTATGCAAACCCAGTTGTTATAATTGTGCCCCACCTCACCAAAAAAAAATGTTGAAGTCCTCACCTCCAGTACCTCAAAATGCGACTTTATTTGGAACTAAGATCTTTGTAAGTGTAACTAAGTTAAAATATGTTCATTTGAATGGGCCCTAATCCATCCACATGAGTAGTGTCCTTATATAAAGGGGAGATTTGGACACCGAGACAGAAATGCATGCAGGGAAGATGATGTGAAGAGACGCAAGGAGCGTGTCATGCGAAGATGAAGGTAGAGATAGGAGTAATGCATCTACAAACCAAGGAACACCAAAGTTGCCAGTAAAGCACAGAGGTACGAGACAGGCTTGGAGCAGATTTTCCCTCACAGCCCTCAAAAGGAGCTAAGCCTGCAAATACCTTAGTCTCAGACTTTAACCTCCAGAACTGTGAAACAATACACTTCTGTTGCTGAAGCCACTCAGTTTGTGGTACTTTGTTACGGCAGCCTTAACAAACTAATACATCAGGCATAAGTAGGATTTTTACTAAAATTCTGTTTGAATTCATCTTATTTTGAAAGATAAAAATTATAAGTATCAATCTAAATTCTGGATTTTTTTTTTCAAATATTGTGTTTATCTTCATCTAAAAAGTGGCATCACAAGTCATATTTACATGATCAATATTTACAGAATTTTTATATCTTCAATTAAAATATGTAATGGTTCAAAGATCACTTTGAAATAGGCAGCATAACTTGTTCACAATAATTTAAATTTTTATTGTGTTATACATAACAAATTCACCATTTTAACCATTTTAAGTGTACAGTTCGATGGCATTAAGTGTATTCACATTGTTATGAACACATCACTACCAACACAATGCTATTTTGACATCTAAATTTAACTTGCTATAAAAAATTGAGCATTTGAACCCATTTAAGCTTCCGTTTCTGTGAATGACTTAGGGGTAAAATACACTAACCATTTCTAATTCCATTAAAAAGGTCATTCATGTGATTCCATGTGATTTAATTCAACAGAATTTCTTCCACTGAATAAATTTAAACCAAAACAAAAAAAGCAGGAAGAACACATACCTATGAAAACTGACTTCTAGTCTAAATTGGTCATTAATTTTGTCTGTCATTAGATACATCAAGACATACGCACTCTGAAAAATAACACTCATTTCGTGATAATTTCTTACCTTGGGCTCAGGGGTGGGATTTTAGAGGGATGGGGAATTAGGACTATTTCAGTTTCCATTTTTATCAAAATAAACAGGACTTTTATGTTTAATTACATGATATACTAAGGATATCATTAAGTAAAATAAGACAGACAAGTGGGGTAAAATGAAAAGAAATAGGTTACTTGTAAATTACATAAGCCAACCCAGAAGACATAAAATTCTGTCAGCGTTCTCGGTATGCTAGCATCTCCTTGATTCATGTACTAACATCACTTACTATTATATTGCAGAAAGGTCAGGCCTAAGTCTTTTCCACTCCATGAGGAAGGTGTAAGGTCTACATATTTACAAGGCCAAATATATATGAAATATATATACAATAGAGCACCCAATTTTCTGTTCTTCAGAGGAAGAACGGGAATTTTATCAACAGGAGAATAAGATATCAAAGTTCACCCTTGAAAAGTAAAATAGAACTAGGAAGGTTTCGATAAGCATCTCACTACATTTATTACTATAATTCTTTGATCCTCACTTTAGACATCATAAGGCATAGGAAGAGCATTAGCAACCACTCAAAAGTCACCTGTGATTTCTCTTTGCTTTCTTGCTTGAAATAGCATGTTCGCCCTCTGAAAAGGAAAGAAGGAGAGATGATATATGTATATATGAATTGTAAGTCTATTGAGGAATTTTAGTGATAGTCAATAATGTAGATATATTCTAAAACTGACATGCTTATTACTTAAACAGGATACATGTATGAGTTATTGAGTTCTTATGGGTTAGATAACATTTATGTAGCTTCTTGTCATAGAGAAAGAGAGAAAGAACATACTAATTCTCTATCACTCTTTGCCTACACAAAGCATGTCTCTGGTTTAATTCATACCTCACATGTCTAGCACACACATTCTCACACACACCCAGTACCACCTTAGAGATTGTCTTGGCACAACCTGAATCATTTAAAAATATACTACTTAAAAGCATATTCAATAAAAGTTCATGAGAATTCTTTCACATAGACTTTATAAACCCACAAAAGCTTTGTGAGTAAGTCATCTGGGTATATATAGAAGACACAAACTTTTTTTTGTTGTTTGCTCCAAAATTATCATAAAATTCTGTGGTGTCGTCACCCCCTGCCTATGATTATTTCCTGTGGTTTGGTATTTATGGGTGCAATCTAGCATTTAACTGACTTACTAGCTTCTTAGCAAAACAACAACAGCAACAAGAAGCTGTGGAGTTGTTTGCCCTTCACAGTCAAGTGTGTGGCTGGGAAGAAAACACTTCCCCGGTTTCCTTGGGTTTCTTTCCTCTATTGCCTCTCTGCAAAGACCAGGACCTTCCAAATACAGTGTTTAACACAGGACCGTAATTTCCTCTCCAAAAGACAATACAAAACACAGTCACGATAGAGTAGCTTTTTTTTCTTTCTATTTTTGAAAGATACTTTCTTCAAAATTAAACTAAGGAAATTAAATTCCTCAGTTGTTTGTGACAGAACTTTATTAAATAAATTAATGAATTTGAGGGATGACCTGAACAAAGAAGAGCTAATGTCTCCTCTCAATTAATTTTCATTTTCAAATTCAAATTTTAAAGTTCCAACATTTGAGAATGTGTATTGAACAAGACCACACTTTAAACGCTCTCTTCAGATAGGGCAGGGCATGTCATCTCTAGACTGTGATATCTCTTCTAGCTTTGTAATCAGTACTGACTCTTCATAAATCTAAATCAGTAAACAGCTTCCCTTGTTAGCCTTAGTTTTGATCTCCTCTACCATCCCTTTTTATCCCTGCTCCTAGGGCACAGACACAGAGCTTGTACTTGTGGTGTGCTCAAAATGTGCTTGGTGAATTTAAATTGAATATCAAGTGCTAGCATATATTAATAGCAAATCCTTTATCCAAAGCCACAGTACAGATACATGTCTATACCACACCAGCAGTACCAGCTGCATTTATTCTAATCTATCCAGAATCCTGGCATTGGACCATTACAGAAAGTTGAAGCACCAAAAGTCACTGATTTTTATTAAGTGAAGACAATTTTTGTGTAGGAAAAAAATAGGATTTCAATTCATGGTTAAAAAACTTAGTTGAACATCATTTTCAGCATTTCAGGTGTGTGATCATGGGCAAGTTACTTAATCACACTAAGCCCAAATTTCTTTTTTTTTTTAATAGTTTTTAAAATTTTCCTTAAATTTTTTAAAAATATTTTTTTAATTTCAGAATTTTATGGGGGTACATATATTTTGGTTACATAATTTGCTCTTGTACAGTTTGAGACAAAGTTATAAGTGTGTCCTTCAAGCAGTTAGTGTGCATTGTACCAAAATTTCTTAATTCATAATGTGGGAATAATAATCTGTCTTATATGTGTACTGTTAAGCTTAAATAAGATAGTGTATAAAATGCTTAGGTTGGTGCCTTATAAGATGGCTTCTAAAAAGTAGCTACAATGACTATGTTAGGTGGCAATTAATTTTAGTCCTTAGTCAAATATTAATGTACAATAATTTGCACTCGAAAAACAAGAATTCAGGAAGTTTGAAACACTTTTTTTTTTCTTTTTTTTTTTAGTTGGCTTCTCTTTATCTGCTTAGGAAAGAAATAGCTAATATACATGTTAGGCTTAATTTTTAAATGGCTATTGCTCTCGATTTGCCTTAATAAATTATTATTAATAACTGCTCTTATAGTTTGCTCAAAATTACAGTTATAATCACTACTCAATTATGATATGTTATTTATTTTAACAGAAAAACCCACTTCTTTTTAAACTTAATTTTGGAAATGCAGCTTGAGGTCAGGATTTAAGAAAGCTCTATGAACTTTATTTTTATGGCAAAGGGTCCTATGGAAGACTTTTGATTAGAAATGTGGATTTTTTTTTCTGAGACAGAATCTTGCTCTGTTTCCTGGGCTAGAGTGCAGTGGTGTCATCATAGCTCAGTGCAAACTCAAACCCCTGGGCTCAAGTGATCATCCTGCCTCAGCCTTCTGAGTAGTTTGGACTATAGGTCCCCATAGCACCCAGCTAATTTTTCCATTTTTAGTAGAGATGGGGTCTCCGTCTTGCTCAGGCTGGTCTCGAACCACTGAGCTCAAGTAGTCCTCCCTCTTCAGCCTCCCAGAGTGCTAGGATTACAGGTGTGAGCCACCACACCTGGCTAGACATGTGGATCTCTAGGTGTTATTTTAGGAAGATTATTTGGATGTTCTGGATAGTTTGAAGTGAGCAGGCAAAGAGCCTTTTTAAAACTGGTATTCCATGAAGGAGTGAAATAATGAGGAATTCAGTAATAAATTAGGACACCTTTAGAAAGAACTTCTAGAGGACTTGGGGGTTGAATGTATTTTGCATTTTTTACAAAGTAAGTATTTTATTATGCTACTTACTTAAAATTTTTGATGACTTCACAATAGTCTGAAAACTATGCCCCAAATCCTTATTATCATTAAAATGTTTTGGCTTCAGATATAATCAGACCTAGCTAAATATTGCCAAAATGATAAGGAGTTTATTGTTTTAAAAAGGAGAAACTGACAATAAGGCATGTCCAGAGCTGAGTCATTCAATGCCGCAACGATATCTTCCAGTGCAATGCGTCTTTCTGCTGTGAAAATAGGTAGCATTTTAGACAAGACTAGCTTTCTTTATGCTTAATCAGTCTTTGTTGTTGTTTTTCAAAATGCAAGGACATGGAAGTGTACCATCAATACAATAATGAAGTATTTTTAATAATGGGCTAATGCTTAAATGAGGTTACTTTCTCTTATTAGGACAAGTAGTTTCCAAACATTCTCCATGTAATGTAATAATCTCTAATGGATAGAACGTTTTCTTGATTTAAGCTTTAATTTTTAGCTATTTCAGTTTGTTCTTTGCCTTTCTGGGTTATAAAAGATCCAGGAAGGTAGTTTGTGAATGATTTTTTCACCAAGGGCTTACAAGACCTTTTACTTATGAAGACCTTAGAGACTATCCATGAGCTAAGGTTTCAAGTTGGATCTTATGGCTTCCATGATCTTTAACCCTTGTCATAGTAGCTTAAAATGTTGAAAGATGGTGAGATGAAGCAAAGGAGAAAGATGTTACACAGAGAGAAAAGAGCAGCAGAAACAGAGCCACTGTGAGAAAGTAAATGGCTCAGGAAAAAAAAAAAAAAGACCTGAGAAATTTATGCATGTGAACTTTTGCCTTAATTCTTTTTTTTTTTTTTTTCTAATTTCAAGAAAAACCTCCATGATGCTTATTGGACCCTGATGAATTTTACTCATAAATCCTTCAAAGAGCAAAAAATACCCATATTGTTTTAACTCCTCTATAAAAAGGGATTGAAAGATCCTGTCTTAATTCTTAATTTGAGAAGGGAAGTGCAGCCCTGGCCTCACTGCCTGGGCTTTGAACTGACAGACAGCATGTTTTCTGAATTTGTATTTATACGTTAGCAACTACGTTTTTATCTATTCATTACAATGTCAAAATTTTAATAACAATTTTGGATAGTCAGGAGGAAAAATGGTGGATTAGGGGTGACCTCCTTGCTCTCTGTCCCCAGAGTAGGAGGTGAAGAACGCGGACAGTCACACGCAGTGAGGTGCTCTCCCACAGGATCAGCTTCATGAATCTGCAGAGAACCAGTGAGGGACAAGCAGTGCTGCAGAAAAAAAAGCTGGGCTATTTTGCACCAAAGAGATAGCACGCACCCCTAAGAGTGTCTAGTGACCAAGGAGGCCGCTCTTCAAGCTGAGACACATGGTCACCTCTTTGCTGCGACTTGGTAGCCGGAGCCGCTGGACAAACGGACAGACTCCACAATGGGAAGGGCCGAGTAGAGAGTGAAGGGGGCTGTTTTCCCAGAGGGGTCCTGCAGCCTCTTTTTCGCTGTGACTTGGTAATCGGCACCTCCTTCCAAAGAATCAGTACCCCACCCTTGGTAGTGCGGAGGAAAAAGGGAAGCTGTTCTCTGGGCTGTGACCCTGCAGGGGTGGTGGATGGCCCTGGGCTGCAATCAGACCACTTATATTGCCTACCAAAGGGACTGACCCCACATCTGCTGGGGAGGAGTAGCGGGACAGGCTGCTTCCTGGTCTGGGTCCCTGAGGGGCCTTAGGCAGGGCTTCTCTAGCAGCCCTGAAGTGTGTACTTCTTACCAACTAGACAACTCTGCTCTTGAAGGGGTGGAATAATAAGGGTAGCATTTCCTGAGCTGAAATGCCAGGTAGCCCCAGGAAGTGCACTTCCCCCAGTCTGGGGGTTATCTCCTCCATGGCAGGTCAAAACCCACCCTCAGAGGAAAGAAATGAGAGAAAATATTTTCCTGGCAGGGCCTTGTGGCAGTCTCAGCCAACGCCCCTCCCACAGCTCTCCAGGACAGAGCCCGCCCCTGAAGGTAGGGAGAAAGGAGAAAAAATACTTTCCCCATAGGACTAGCCTGAATCTGTACCACCTTGGATCTAAGCAAAAGTGGACAGTTTGTTGACGTGATACAACTGATCGGTTTTGATCATCTGACAAGACCATAACACAAAAGCTTGTCCTTGGTGCCCTGGCTGTTGGTCTGGGAAGGAAAATCTCGACCAGAGTCCTTAGCAATTGCACCAATTGACACACCCATCAGGAATTCTTCTGCAAGAGTGCCTAATGAGCCCTGAATAACATATTAGCAGCTCTCTCCTAGCTACAGATCAAGCAATTTCTGAGGTATAATCTCTCAGGCACGCCAATTCCTGCTGCTCTTCTCACCACATCTAAAGTGGTAACAAGGCTCAAGTAGCCCTTGGGAGTGACAAAACATTTCCCAAAGACTCAGTCTCTTGTATGTCCCATTTGGGGATTTAGAGCTCAATACAAAGGTTCTGGAATAACTTGACAACTGACTCCTCCATGCAAAATATAAGCAACAAAAGAGAGAATAACCTCATAGCTAAACCCAGCACCTTCCACCTCAACCAAGTAGTCAGTAGTGGAGTCACACACAAAAAAAAGTGACCCAACTCCTGGGAATCTAAGCAAGAGAAAGAAACTCACTAGTCTCCATAAGCAGAAGGAGCAGACAACAGGCCAGAGATAACCCAACAGGCTAAAACCCCACCAAGACAGCACAGGACTGGAGCACATATCTTTAACTCTGCCAAGGAACATCCCTTTGGAGTCCCAAAATTAAGTTCATAAACCAGTCATAACACCTCCAGTCCTTGATTAAGTAGCCTGATGGTAAAGAATCAGTTGAAAGAACACAGGAAACATGAAAGATCAGAGAGAAAAGTCACCTTCAAAGGAAGATATTCTATCTCCATCAACTGATACCAACGTACATGATATGATTAAACTGACAGAGGAAGAATTCCAATTATGGATTGTAAGGAAACTCAATGGAGTTGAAGAGAAAATAGAATCCCAACATAAAGAAACCACAAGAACAATCCAGGAAATGAATGAAAAATTCTCCAAAGAAATTGAAATACTATGGAAAAACCAAACACAAATCTTGTCAATGAAGGAGGAATTCAAGGAACTTCAAAACACAGTGGAAAGACTCAAGAACAGAATGGATCATGCAGAGGAAAGAATCTCAGAGCTTGAAGATAATGTTTACATGCTGAACAAATCAGCTTAAGAAAAATAACTCAGAAACAAGAGATAAGACCAAAACTTACAAGAAATCTGGGATTATGTAAAGAAACAGAATCTTAGGATCATCAGTCTTCCAGAGAGAGAAGAAGATACTCAAGGGCTGGAAAACTTATTTCATGGAATACTGGAGGAAAATATGCCAGGCCTGGCCAGAAATCTAGATATCCAGATACAAGAAGCATACAGAACTCCTTGGAGACTCAATGTGAAAAGGCAATCACTACATCATGTAGTTATTAGACTGACCAAAGTAAACACGAAAGAAGCAATTCTTCGAGCAGTGAGACGAAAGCAACAAATAAACTACAAAGGAAAGCCGATCAGACTAACTGCTGATTTCTCATCTGAAACCCTACAAGCCAGAAGGGACTGGGACCCTATCCTTAATCTGCTAAAACAGAAGAATGCCCAACCCAGAATTCTTTATCTGGCAAAATTAAGCTTCATCTATGAGGGAGTAATAAAGTCCTTCCCAGGCAAGCAATCACTGATGGATTTTGCAAAGACCAGACCAGCCCTACGGGAAGTACTCAGACCTGTATTACACACTGAACAGCATAATAGACACTCTTCAAAGTAAAATCATTCAAGAGTTAAAGCCTAGAATGTGGACTTCATGATGACTCAAGGAGCAAAACAAAACAACAGGATTTCACCCAACAATATGAATTGAAATCTACCACAAATCTCAATCCTCTCAATAAATGTGAATGGCCTGAACTGTCCTCTGAAGAGATACAGGCTGGCAGAGTGGATGAAAATCCACAAGCCTAATATCTGCTGTCTACAGGAAATGCATCTAATCCACAAAGATGCCTTCAGACTAAAGGTCAAGGGATGGAAAACTATCATCCAGGTGAATGGAAGTCAAAAGAAAGCAAGGGTAGCTATACTAGTTTCAGATAACATAAGCTTTAAAATGGCAAAAGTAAAAAAGGACAAAGATGGCCACTATATATTGGTGAAAGGGAAGATCCAACAAGAAGAGTTTGCAATCCTTAATATCTATGCACCCAATACACAAGTACCCAGTTACGTAAAGCAAACCTTGTCTGATCTAAACAACATGATAAACAATAACACCATATAACAGGGGATTTCAACACTCCACTGAATGAACTGGCCAGATCTTCCAAACAGAAAATAAGCAAAGAAATAATGGACTTAAACAGAGCTCTTGAACAAAAGGGTCTGACAGATCTCTACAGAATATTCCACCCAAATAGAGCCAAATTCACATTCTTCTCATCAGCCCACGGAACTTTCCCCAAAATTGATCACATACTAGGCCACAAATCAGACCTCAACAAATTCAGAAAAATGGAAATTATACTGTGTACTTTCTCGGACACAGAATAATGTGGTATAAAATTAGAGTTCAATTCCAACAGAAATACTCACCACCTCACAAAGTCATGGAAATTAAACAATCTATTGTTGACTAACTCCTGGGTCGAGGAGGAAATACAGAGGGAAATCAAGAACTTCTTTGAACTAAATGATAACAGAGAAACAAGCTATCAAAACCTGTGGGATACAGCAAAAGCATTCCTGAGAGGAAAACTAATAGCAATAAATGCTCATATCCAAAAAACAGAAAGTTTAGAAATTGACAACCTAACAAATAGAATCAAGGACTTGGAAAAGGAAGTGCAAACCAATCCCAATCCAAATAGAAGAAAAGAAATAACTAAGATCAAAGCAGAACTAAACGAAATTGAGAACAAGAGAACTATAAGGAAGATCAACAAAACCAAAAGCTGGTTTTTCGAAAAGATAAGCAAAATTGACACCCCTCTTGCTGGATTGACTAGAATCCAAAGGGAAAGGTCTCTAATAAACTCAATCAAAAATGAAAAAGAGAGGTCACGACAGATACCACGGAAATACAAAACATTATTTTTCATTACTATGAAAACCTATATGCCCAAAAACTATATAATGAAGAGGAAATGGGAAAATTCTTGGAAACATACAACCTCCCTAAGTTCACCCAAGAGGTAACAGAATATCTGAATAGACCAATCTCAAGCTCAGGAATTGGAGCAGCAATCAAAAATCTCCCCAAACATAAATTCCCTGACTAGATGGCTACACTTCAGAATTTTACCAAACATTCAAAGAAGAACTCACACCTATACTACAGAAATTATTCCACAACATCAAGAAAGATGGCATCCTTCCTAACTCATTCTATGAAGCCAATATCACCTTGATATCAAATCCAGGAAAGGACACAACAAAAAAAGAAAACTCTAGACCAATATCTCTCATGAATATAGATGGAAAAATCCTCAACAAAATTTTAACAAATAGAATTCAGCAGCACATCAAAAAAATAGTTCACCATGACCAGGTGGGCTTTATTCCAGGGATGCAAGGATGGTTTAACATAGGCAAATCCATAAATGCAATTCACCACATAAATAAAAGCAAGAACAAAGACCATATGATTCTTTCAATAGATGTGGAAAAAGCATTTGACAAAGTCCAACACACCTTTAAGATGAAAACTCTCATCAAAATAGGCATAGATGGCTCATTACTTAAAATTATCAAGTCCATTTATGACAAACCCATTGCCAATATCATATTGAATGGGGAAAAATTGAAACCATTCCCACTTAGAACCGGAACTAGACAAGGCTGCCCTCTATCTCCACTTCTATTCAGCATAGTGCTTGAAATCCTTGCCACAGCAATTAGGCAAGAGAGGAGTATTAACAGTGTCCAAATGGGCACATTTGAGATCAAACTCTTGCTCTTTTCTGATATATGATATTATATCTAGAAAACCCCAAGGATTCATCTAAGAGACTCCTAGAACTGATAAATGAATTCAGCAAAGTCTGGGGATACAAAATCAATACACACAAATCTGTAGCATTCATATATGCCAGCAACAGTCAAGCTGAAGATCAAATCAAAAACGCAATTCCTTTTACAATAGCCTCAAAGAAAATTAAATATCTGGGAATATATTTAACGAAAGATGTGTTCTCCTTTTTCAGGGAGAACTATGAAACACTAAAAAAAGAAATTGTAGAAGATGTAAACAGATGGAAAAACCTACCTTGCTCATGGATTAGCAGAATCAATATCATTAAAATGTCCATACTCCCTAAAGTGATCTACAGAATGAATGCAATCCCTATCAAAATCCCATTATCATTCTTCACAGATCTGGAAAAAATAATTCTATGCTTTGTATGGAACCAGAAAAGACCTCGTATAGCCAAAGCAATCTTAAGTAAAAAGAACAAACTGGGAGGTATCAGTCTACCAGACTTCAAGCTGTACTATCAGGCTATAGTAACTAAAACAGCTTGGTACTGGCACAAGAACAGAGATATTGACCTCTGGAACAGGACTGAGAATCCAGAGACGAAACCATCCACATATGATATTCTAATCTTTGACAAAGCTGACAAAAACAGATACTGGGAAAAGAATCTCTTTTCAATAAATGGTGCTGGGAAAACTGGATGGCTACATGCAGAAGAATGAAACTGGATCTCTCCTCTCACCTCTCACAAAAATCAATTCAAGATGGATAACAGACTTAAATGTAAGGCATTTAACCTTAAATATTCTAAAAGAAGTTGTTGGGAAGCCCCTTTCAAACATCGGCCTAGGCAAGGAATTTTTGAAGAAGAACACCAAAACAATTGCCTCAGCAACAAAAATAAATAAGTGGTATCTGATCAAATTAAAAAGATTCTGCACTGCCAAGGAAACTATCATTAGAGTGAATAGACAGCGCACAGAATGGGAGAAAATATTTGTTCTCTACACATCTGATAAAGGGCTGATAACCAGAATCTATCTAGGACTCAAAAAAATCAACAAGAAAAAATCAAACAACCCCATCAACAAATGGGCAAAAGAAATGAACAGAAACTTTTCAAAAGAAGACAGGATAATGGCCAGCAAACATATAAAAAAATGCTCAACATCTTTAATCATGAGAGAAATGCAAATCAAAACCACAATGAGATATCACCTAACCCCAGTGAGATTAGCCTCTATCAAAAAATCCCAAAACATCAAATGCTGGTGAGGATGCGGAGAGACAGGAACACTCTTACACGACTGGTGGGACTGCAAATTAGTTCAACCTCTGTGGAAAAGAAGTTGGAGATACCCGAGAGAGCTAAAAATAGAAATACCATTCGATCCAGCAATAGCACTATTAGGCATCTACCCAAAAGAGCACAAAACATTCTATGATAAAGACATCTGTACCCGAATGTTTATGGCAGCACAAAATTTACTATTGCAAGGATGTGGAAACAACTCAAGTGCCTGTCAATCCATGAGTGGATTATTAAAATTTGGTATATGTATACAATGGAATATTACTCAATTATAAGAAACGGCAGTGATCTAGCACCTCTTATACTTTCCTGGATTAAACTTAAGCCCATTATCCAAAGTGAGGCACCACAAGAGTGGAAGAATGGGCTCAACTTGTACTCGCCATGAAATTGGTACTAACTGATCAACACTAGGGTGATCGCATGGCAGAAATACTCTCCCGGGATTAGGGGGATTTGTGTGTCAGGGGGTAAATCAGTAACTAAAGGATATGGGGAGCACTGTAGGGTGGAAGGGCATGCCTTTAACCTGCACTTGGGTGAGGCAAAGACATAAAGTGTAACCATAATGTTTGTACCCTCATAATACCCTGAAATAAAATAATAATAATAATAATAATAATAATTTTGGCCCTAATCAAAATAAAAACAGAAATTAGAAATATTTATATTTGGATCTAATGAGTTTTTAGTGTATTTTGGTGGTGAGAAAAGACTCATTTAAAAGTTGTGAAAAAATTTCTGTACCTAAAGGCAAGTATGTTTACAGAAGAATTTCTTTGTTTTGAGAAATCACCAGGCTGGACTAAACTTATACACGATTTTTGAGAAATATTAAGAGCCTCCAAATTAAGGTGCTAAATGTTCTCTTACTGATATAAACCAGGTACATCATTACTGGAACTGTCCTCTGTCTTTGTGCAATCACATGATTACTTCCCCAAGTGTGATTGTGTTGTGTGGTGTGTGTGTGTGTATGTGTTTGTATTTTGAGCAGGAGTTGTCTACAGGAAACAGAGCAGAAACTGGCTGCAGACCTGAAGGGCCAATCTTTGCCTGACGTTGCTATAGAGGTCTAAAGAAAAACAGGGTGGGAGTGCCAAAGTCCATTCGAACAGAACTCATACCAACAAGCTAGACTTGGGGAATGTTCTGTTGATTATTACCATTACCCTATTTAGGCTGTGGAGGTCCAGCTCATATTTGTAATAAAACCATATAAGAAGTGGAGGAGCCCTGAGAAGAAGCTAGTGTGAGCTGACGAAGTGCTCCCCAAACTTTTGGGGCTATGAATACAACTAACCTAGTTAATATGAGATCAGTGGGACTACACTGTAGAAATGTTAGGATTCCTCATGACTTCCCTAAAATTTTCTGAAGAAGAGATTTGAATTTAAATATTTGATTTTGTATGGTCCTTTTATGTAGTCTCTATTTGGTTACCAAAGAGAACTATATATACTTAGGGATAAATGGGAGGCATCTATCTATCTATCTATCTACCTATCTATCCATCCATCCATCCATCCACCTACCTACCTAACATGTCTATCTCTCTATCATCCATTTATCTATTTATCCTATTTTTCTCTCTCTTGCCCTCCCTCTATTTCTCTTCCTCTTTCCCAATTGTCAATTGGAAGCAGCCTTGTAATTATACAGCTTTTTACAGAAACATGAAATTTCAGGGCTGAAATGGAACTTAAAAGATAAATGGTCCAATCAGCTCTCTGATATTTTATTAAATCTCTGATATTTTGATTGAAATATCTCTGATATTTTGATTGGATCGTTCTCAAGTGATTACCAACATCCACATTGTCAGGGATTTCATTACCTATTGAGAAAATTCATTCAGTGATACTGAATATTATACATTGGCCCCAGGCCTGTCTTTTTGAACCTCTACCTATTTGTCCTCCATCTTGGGCCATGCAGATACATCATCTTATGTTACCTAAATGACCTATCATGACCCACTTGTCTTCAATAGGTCATATATCTCGAATTCCCCAAACTATTTCTATGGAACAGGGAATTCTCTCCATTTCTTACTTTATGACATCACACTATAACCTATTTTTAAAAATTTTCGAATGCTGGATCTAGCAGGACAATAAAACCAAGCACAGGTAAAAAAAAAACTATGCTTATATTACCATGGCTTTTTTGAAAAACATAGTGCAATATAGTAATAATAGATACAGAAATATTTGTGATGAATAGTTTGAAGGGCTCATACTCTACACTCTTGTGTATTTGTCAAATTTTTATTACTATGTGCCAATAACTGTTCTAACTGCTTTATCTACATTTATAGTCAATCCTGTATTTTTGGTATTCTCATCCCCATTTCAAGGATAAGAAAATGAAGGCTAAGTGGAATTATATAACTTTCTCAAATTTACATAGCTAGAGCATAAGGTGAGTTTCAAAGGCTGATTTTTGTTTTTACTTCAAAGCCTATGCCTTTACTGTTTATGCAAAGCTGCAGGAGAGTGAGCAAATCATGCAAAATGCAGTCACAAATCTCAGTAGGTTCTGATCTTGATTTTAGTTGTGCTGGAGCCAGGGGTGTAATCGTCTGGGTGTTTTAGACAATGCCTGATTTGTTTATGTTTGCCTCAAATAGCTTGGCATTAGTATCCAGAGGTTTATTGTGGCAACACCATGCTTTGCAATTGAGTGGAGAGTGTGTTTATAAACCCTACAGAATTCCCTAGCTTGGTAAACGAGTTTGGAAAGCTCTTTCAAGTGCTTATCTCTCTTATTGCTAATGGAGGTAATTCGATTCTTAGCTTATAGTTCTTTCTCAAAAAGGGTCTTATCAATAGTGGCAACCTCATATTGAAAATCCACAAGCTTGCAATGATAGTGGCAAGACTACATGTAACCCTTCTCTTGTTCATTATGACTTAATCTATAGGGTTACACAGAGCCTGATATAAGAAGAAGTTGGATGGGGAATGACTTAGATCTCATCATATAGAAGGTGTCATGACTCAGACATTACACTGAAGCACAGAAAGAACCAGACTGTCACCAGGACTCATCACAGTGACAAGGCTATTGCCAGGAATTCATTGCAATTTGTTGATAATGATAAAACATGTATTTATTGCCTTTTGTTTGTCAAGGGGCTCTAGTTGACTTAAAGAGCCATGAGTGATTTTTCCAGAATACTTCATAACACATTTTAGAAAGAGTGGGACTTCAGAAACAAGTGGGGGTCATCCACTTTTGGCCATCCATCTCCCCTCCCACTTTTAGTTTAATTTAACCAATGTGTATTTATTTTTGTATTGATTTAACAAGTGTGTATTTAGTAACTTAGATAATATACTTGAAGTAATATACTAAACTAGATAGTTCCTATCCTCAAAGAGCTTACAGCCAGCTGTATAGGAGACAGACATGATTTGTAGGGACATTTATAAAAGTGCCATTAAAGGCAATTAACAAATTTAGTTTTTATAATTTATATGGCATGTCTCATAGAGTTCAAGATTGCAATTCTTGCTGAACTTTAGGAACAATAGGACTCAGACATTGTTAGGCTCATCATCTCTGGAGTCTTCTCTGCAAACCTGCTTTGTCTCTCTTGCTCTCTCACTCTAGGTTTCGACCTCCCTCTTCCTCTTCTCTCACTCTTTCTGTCTCTTCTTTCCAGTTCATCCAGTTTACATAAGGGGCATCAGACTATTTTTGTAAAGGGATATATGGTAAATATTTGAGGCTTTGTGGCCCATATGGTACCTATCGTAATGCCTCGGTTATGCTATTACAGCCTGAAAGCAACTGTGGAAAATATGTAAGTGAATGATAAGAGTGGCTGTGTTCCCACGGAACTTTATTTATGGACACTGTAATTTTAATTTCATATAATTTTTGACACAAAATGTTTTTATTCTCTCAATTTTTTTTCAGCAATTTAAACATGTAGAAACTATTCTATTGTAGTTCACGCACTGTACAAAAATAGGCAGTGGGCCAGATGTGGCCTGTGGCCAGTAGGGTGCCAACTCCTGCTCTATGCAGTAAAAGTATGTGGCAGCTGTCAGCTCATGAATCTTATATATCACAACTTATATCAAAATAATTTTTTGAATTCCTGACTTAAAATTCTTCCTGATTATCGGCCAGAGGCCAGGGATATGTACAAAATCATCTTACCTAAAACAAACATACAGAACAGGATGTGAGCATCTGGAAGTTGGTGCAAAATGGGGTGAATTTCCAGTCAAGTGGTAACTCTGAGAAGGTGAAACATTGTGTCAAGTTCAAAAATTTAAATAGGCTATTTCATACGGAGACTTGGAGAGATCGCAGTAAAGAAGGTACAATCTTTATTTTCTGATTTTTATCATTAATTGGCCTGTAAGTAGCCTTAAACTAAAAAGAGACATTAGCACAAAAGGTGTGATATATAACCAGAGAAATTATACCTCTTTGTTCAATAATCTGGAGTATAGATTGACATGGGGATTACGCTAAAGACAAGGCTAGGAAGAAAAGCAGAAAGCAGATTGTCACAGCCCCCCTCCCCCCGCCCCCCCCACACACTATGTCTGGGAGTTTGCACTTTCTCCAAACTCATGATGGTTATGGGGTAAATTATGTCCTCCCTGACCCTCAAAGACATTGAAGACCCAAGTACCAGTATTTGTGAATGTTACCTTATTTGGGAACAGGGCTTTTGCGTATGATCAAGACAAAATGAGATCATTAGGGTAGGCCTTAATATAATATGACTGGTGTACTTATAAAAAGAAAAAGATTTAGACACAGAGAGAGACGTGCATAGAGAAAAAAGAATGTGACTACGAGACAGGGAGAAAGAAAGCCATCTCCAAGCTAAGGTGTGCCTGAGGCTGCCAGAAGCTTAGAAATAGTCATGGAACAGATTCTCCCTTACAGCTCTCAGGAACCAATGTTTAATTTTGGACTTGTACCCTGCAGAACTGTGAGACAATAAATTTCTATTTTTTAAGCCACCCAGCTCATGGTACTTTGTTGTGGCAGTCCCAGGAAACTAAAATAGTGAGTCATAAGGCAGAGCACACTATTTCCTGAAGTTTTGCTTTGCACGGTTTGCTGATGATGTTGACAATGAGAGCAGTGATATTAAGTTCCAAGTTTGAGATCATATGTAGCAATTTGAAATCCTTAAATACAAATAAAAAATTATTTAGCATTAAGATACTGGAACAGGTATTAGAGGACCAGGCTATGGAACCCAAAACTTTTCACAGCAGCATTTTCTTCCCATTGGAATGTACTGGCTTCTTGACTTTACCAGAAGCAGCCAGAACAGTATTAACATCAAGCTATCTAGCAGATTCAGCCACAGAACCTATTATTAATTCAAGGAAAATGAAACTATAAGTCTTTAATATTTGCTTGTTGTAAATGTTTTTGTTGTTTAGCCGTCGGGGGCTCTGTGATTTTTTGTGCCAATTCTCTCTTAATTTTCTTAAAAATATAATAATGCCATGGCTACATGGCATGTACTGGCATAACTTTCTAGTTAGTGTTGTTTTTTTTTTTTTCTAGTTAGTTTTAACTTGATTTCTGAGCCAGAATTCTGTTTCCTTAATAGTTGCAAACTCGAGTCTATTAATGAAATAATTCAGAGTAACCGTACATCTTAAAGAGGTAACAGTGATCACAGTACTATCTTAAGAACTGAAAATATTAAAATTGTAGAGTTTCAAATTATCTCCCAATAAATTTATTCCTAAAACCCACAAAATGTATTCAATGGTAAATATTACCTAGAAAGATTATGTAATGAATTTAAATAAATTATTTTTGTTTATTTTTATAAAAGAATGTATTGCAAATAGTAAGTTATAATCAGCTGAAGATGAATCATATGCTAAAAATCTGGGATGAAGTTCCACACCCATTAAATGAGAAAAAGGGACTCAAGGACAGTTCCCAAAGAACCATCTCATGCACATGATGATCTGGTATCAACTCTCCAACTCTCCATTTCAAATAGAATTAATTAAGAATATTGGATGTAACAAAGGAGGCAGGGAAGGGAACCCTGAATTCAGAAGTATCATAGGTAATGTACTGTTTATAGGGGTGGATACTTTCTGCTGGGTTCAGAGGGGGATTAGGCATAAAATGAAATCATGCAGAAAAATCCCTTTGTAGTTCTCAATAACTTGTCTGTATTCCTGCCATCTCTATTTGTGTATCTTTCCAGCCAGAGGCGAAGTCAATTTTCCCTTCATTTGGGTCTGTGACTTGCCTTAATAGAATGTGGCAGAAGTGACATTATGCAAGTCATTCTGGGGTTAGCCCTTAAAAGGCCTGGAAGTTTCTGCTATTGCTCAACTAGTCTCAACCTAGTTGCTGTGTTTTAAAGAAGTCCAGGCTTTTCTCCTGGAGAGAAAGACTGTGTCGAAAGGCCCTGGAGGCTGAGGCATCATGTAGATAGAGAGAGAGCAAGTGGAGGAGAACAGAGAGGCTCCAGTCACTGTCAGCACTCAGGATTCAGAGATGTGAAAGAGGCCTCCTTGGCCCATGCAACCAAGTTCATCCAGCTTCAGTGACCTCACCTAACACTATGGGGAGAAGATCTGTCCTGTCAACACAGGGAATGGTGAGAAATAATAAATGGCTGTTGATTTAAGCCACTGAGATTTGGAATGATTTGTTATGCAGCAAGTCCTATTTATCGTACTGAGGTTGAAGAAGTACGAGTAACTTTCGTTTGGCAGAGAGGATATTAATAAGGTGTAGATGGCTAGAGTAGTGATAAATAGTGGAAAAGAATGTTTTCTGTTTTGCAAGGAACTACAATAGTACAGCAATCCTGACTTTCTATGGCTCCCTTATTTACTCTGCCTGAAGGGAGGTGAATTATACCTTGGGTGAATTTGAAAGAGGAAACAAAGCCATTTGTAGTCCAGTCTTTCCTCTTCTCTTGGGCATGAACCCACGAGAAAAATCCCCTTCTCCTCTGCTCACCCATCTCTTAAAGTCTTAAAAGGGATAATTCCCAACTGGCATGGCCTGTCCTGTTCTTGTACTGTTGTAATCAAGTGTGCACATCTGTTGAAATCTGAGGTTTGCTGACAGTAGGACAGTTTTCTTGCACATATAAGTCATATTCTACATCAACCCCATCAGTGAATATTTGATTCCCCGTCATCAGCTCTCTTGTCTGATTACTCGGTTGTTTAGAAGTTGAGTGGAGTAGAGGCATGGTATTTATCACCCATTAAAGACTGATGCTATTAACCCCAGATCTGAGAATAATGTCTTAAAACTCAATTTATAAACAGAAGTTTTGTAACATGCTTATTAATTCCTGACTATGTAGTCAAGAGGGTATTTCGTTTTAAAATATTCATGTCCAGGTATTTGAAAATTATTTGTACTGACTAAATGAATTTTTTACCTTAGATGTGAAATGCATTTAAAGTCACATTTTCTGATTTTAGGGAACATCCTAGTTTTTCAAAAAAGTGTAAACTATGGCAAGCCATAGATTATTTAAAAACAATTTCACAAGGGTAATTTCATGAAAGCATATGGAGGAGGAATCAGAACACCTAACACTTTTATTATTTAATTTTTTCATTCTTTTTCTTTCCATTCTCAGTTTCCTCAGCTAATTAATATAGAGCCACCTAACTGTCCAGGTGATTGCAAACATGAAAATAATGGATAAATATCCATAAAAACATTTTTTGAAAATAATCACAAACACTAAAATATAAGATACTATCACAAATATGTGTTGTCATGTCTTTCTGGGAGTTAGCTGTCTTCAAGTATACACTCTAGGCTGTGTGAAACTTTGCAGTGTTTTTCCGTTTGGGTCCCAAGTAAACAATTACTACAATTCTATCTGGACTTAAAATGAAAGTTGAGTCATGACCATTACCAAGTGCAATAGAGCTTTCTAAAGTTGTTTTGCTGTCAGTTCACATTTTTAAGTACTATATATATCCTGTTTTCTTAGACCTTATGGCTTCATGGTTGACCACAATTCCCTGATTAAAGTTAAAAACCACAGCACCCTTAACAGGTCATAAATCACCTCATTCATAGAGGTGCGGGTTACAACAGGCGGGCAGCCTCATCACGTTTACGGATAACTGTTTCCTAGTAGGCAAAACACACAACAGGTATATTTTTTAAGCCCATCAGAATGCCTCTGGCTTGCAGTGATACAAAGAACATCTGTCATTTTCCCTCTCAAACATCCATCAGGCAAAATTATTAAGCCAACATGCATCATTTTGTGTAATAGAACTAAAATCACTGTTACAGAACATAATTCTGGGATTGATTTTCCCTGCTTTGAAAATAAACAATTTGGCTTCGTATTCACAGTTATGTAACAGCAGGAGATCATTATCTTGTGACAAAACTCTATTTTATTGACATTATCTCTAAATGATCCCTTGATAGGATATATAAAATTTAGTATACATTCAATTTAGAAAGAATTCCATTTACACCATACTGACATATATCTATTTTTCTATTTATTTTACAGGCAACATTTGAATTCAAACATAACATTTATTTTTGTGATTTTGTTTACTTCCTCCTCAAGTCATTCAGCAAATGTAAAATCCTGATGAAAGTTTTGATCAAATATACAGACTTTGGCCTGAGGATGAATCTTGACTACAGTAGTGTGATCTTGGGCAAAAAGTTCACTGTCTCTCTGACTGAATTTACTAATTTGTGAAACAAAAATAGTATCAATAATGTGAAATTCCTATGATGATGCTTGTATTGAATGAGTTTATACATATAAAGTGCTTAGAACAACGTCTGGCACACGGTAAGAAGGATACCACCAGTTTATACTAGTCATCTTTTCCTTCATTTTTCATTCATTTAAAAATTGTGTGGCCTAGAGAAACAAATGTAAATTCTCTGAGCTATTGTGTGCTAATAATACTTACTACCTTCCAGTCGTTTTAGGTGTTAGATAAGGCAATATTTGTAAATTATATTTTTAAATGGTATAGTAAATGTCCCTTACATAAATTAGCCACGGCAGTTTTGCAGTTAATTTTTTTTTAATTTTGGAGGGCCATAATATTAATACTACAGGAAATCACGTATTGCATTGCTTTACTTGAAAGTTGTTTCCAAATTGACTATACATTGCCCTGTGTATTTCATTTTTCCCCTTCCAGTTTCATTCTTTACATTTCCTAATTCTACTCTGTGCCCTAGAAGGCAGACATCTATGGATCATGTCAATCAATACCCTTCCCCTGTGGCTTCCTCATGGGTTTGGCATAAAGGAGACATCGGTGGGAGATTAAAAGTCAAAGTTGAGGGAATTTAGAGTATACATTATGTTGACTCTCTCTCTGGCAAGTCACAGGAAATTCTGTGTATCTCTTCAAAGAAGGCCACTGGTTCTGATAACTGCTTCCTCTCCTTGCCCTTTAGTCCTTCAGGACAGTTCTGCAGGTAGTCTTGGAGCAACCCAGTCTTCCTCTCTTTCTTTCTTACAGTTCTCAAAAAGAATGTGCTGGGACTGCACCATCCTGAGATGAGGAGGACCTGGCCGGAACAGCCTGGGCCCTGTTCTAGTCTATCCTAGAACAGAATGTTTCTTTATGCCTTAACCCACATTTTTCTGGGGTGTAAAACTGAGGGCAGGCTGCTTTCCAGCATCCCTCATCTGTGTTGCAAGTGGGCACAGGCTGACGAGACTTCACCTGCCCCACATGGCTTTCCCGAGCCTTGGGAGACCATGAATCCTAGGCTTCTGTTGCCCCTTCCTACATATCTGTATGTAAGAAATCTACTTCATGTAACTTGTTGAATGTGTGGGTGTTTTTTCCTCACTGGACTCAGACAAGTTGGTAACCAGTAAAGCGAGCCTGCTTTGTGAGACCTACGAGAAGTAAAGCTCTTGCCAGCAGAGGGAACTGCACTAACCCTTACTAGTTTCCCCAATTCACCCTTTTGAATACCACCTTTATTAAACTATCTTGACTTGTTCTAACTGATATCATATACCAAGATATTACAATTTGAGCGTGCTGTTTTGTATCTGCATCCTCACTGATATGTATACCAAAATTTGAATTATAAAGAGTCATATGTGAAACAGGGGAAAATGTTAAGTGGTTCAGAGGGACGAATTTTATAGTTGTTAAAATTCTTCAGTGTGTTCAAGGTGGTAGTTGAAGTGCTTGTTTTATGTGTAACTATTTTGAAGATGTGGACTTATTGGTCACCCTCAATTTTATAAAAAGTGGTAAAAAGTATAGTGCCTTTCAGAAACATAAGGTCAGATTAGCATTCATTTGGATTTCACAAGGTAACTGAACATAGATTTGAATTGTAAAGTAGCTGTAATTATCTTTTTTAACAGACACAGTAACTCTTTTTGGCAACTAGCACTATAATTATAGACATTGTGTTCAGTACAAACTTCCGTGTTTTTGACAGGCTAGAAGATAAAAAGACACACAAGGACTTCCTGTTGTTAGTCTCACTTTTTGTCTCTTCACATGTCTTTACAATTGAGACTATGACCCAGATGGGATTTATACTTCATTATTTATGACATATTGTCCCCTTTAGAGGAATAAAGAAACTATGCATTCACAGAATAAGGTTAATTTTAGTGCTAGAATGCAATTTACTGTTTATGATAACGATCTTTCTAAATAATAACATATACCAAGATATTGCGATTTTGGATAGGGAGAATAATGATAAAAAATAATGGTAAAAATGAAATCATTCCTAATAATAAAATATAAGAAATCAGAGACATTGGGAACTACCAAGCACATCATAAAGCTCAGAATAATTCTATGGTAGAAATTTTACAATGCATTTCTGTCTGGGGTGTCATGTTTGGGGTTTATGATGTACAGAAGTGGTCACCAGAGTAGTACTTTGCTATCCAAGCAATTCTGCCCCAATTAGGGACAGAAATAGTCACACCGAAGAAAATTTCAAACCACAGAAACACATCTCACTGTCCCAATTTTCAGATCCCCAATTTGTCTCACACCTCACCTTTCTGGCAGATCTCAAACTTCCTACCTTCCCTCTACCACACTGATTGATAAATGCTAACGTGTTTATGAATACCAATGAAAGATTTCATTTTATCTTTATAGAAAGAAAATCGGATTAAAATAAAAAGAAGTGTCTCTGTAAACTTCCTTTCTTTTCTGACCTGAGAGAAGAATATTTACTGCAGCAATTAGCTGAGTATTTAAGTAATGGTTTGTATATGCCAAGGAGATGAAGAGCGACATAATTTGTTTTGGAAAAAAATTAAATACAAAAGTAATTAAAGCAGTGACTTAGCAATTTCAAGGAGGAAGTTTAGTGGAAGTTGAAGAAGTGTCCATGATGTTCCTTCCATATACTTAACACATTCTAAGCTATTTAACTTTCCCAATAATTATATGTAACAAATAATCATATATAAAAACATTATTATTATCATCTCATCTTCCGCCCTATCTACTTTCACACAGGGGGAGCAGACTCAAATTTAAAAGACATGAAAAAAACTTTGCTAAGGTTCCATGTAGCCTGCGATTATTGCAACTCAGACCACATCATCTCTGGGAGAGGATACTTCTTTATTTCAGTTGACCCATGGTGTTATGAATTGGGTGAGAAAGGAGACATGCTGTGAATGATTTTCTTCCTTCCTTTCTCCATCTTTCTCTCTCTCTTCTTTTTCTTTTGTTTTCCTCCCTCTCTCTCTGCCTCCTGCCTCCCTTCCTTCCTTCCCCTTTCTTTTTCTTTCTTTCTTTTCTTTCTTTCTTTCTCTTTCTTTCTTTCTTTCTTTCTTTCTTTCTTTCTTTCTTTCTTTCAGATTTGTATACAACTATGAATAAATGTGATTAAATTATGTGTCTATCCCTGACCCATTTCTTCCACAGTAAATATATAGTCATTCCTACAATTGCATTATTTTTTTCTGAATAATGCAAAGAAGAATTGATACACATTATCATAATGTATATTTTAATAGTGCATATTTTTTTACCGAAATAGTGAGGAAAATTAAAATTTTAGCTCTAAATTCATTATCTAACTCTCAGAACTTGTCTCCCCTATTTGTAGCTTATGGGGGAGGGGACAAGAAATCAGCGCTGATTTTAGACTTACCTTCTAATCACTTCATTTTTTTTTTACTGTAACTTTAAGCATGTACAAACATGTGTATAACTTCTTAGTTTAATAATGATACATATATTGATAAATATTTATGGAATACTTCAGGAAATTAGTGAATAAAACGTGATTTAAAAAAAA
>RJWJ010019954.1:0-29639 GCA_004363605.1 Indri indri | reverse complement strand
GGCACTGAGCCAGACTCTTGGGAGATGTGATGTCATTTCGTCCCCACGACAGTCCTGGGAAGTATTATGGGGACTATTGACCTGTTTCGCAGATGAGGAGGCCGAGGCCCAGCAAGGAGAAGGAGCTCGGCGAAGGTGTGTTAGAGTCCTCGGGCTGCTATAAGAAATCACCACAGAGTTGGTGGCTCCCAAACACACATGTATTCTCCCATAGTGCAGGAGGAAAGGGGTCCAAAATCAGGTTCACCAGGCCAGAACTAAGGTGCTCTCCCTGGAGGCTCTGGTGAGAATCTGTTTCCTTGCCTTTTCCAGTGTCTGAGCTGCATTCCTGGGCTCCTTCCTCCATCCCCAAAGCCAGCAGTGTAGTGTCTTGCGTCAGTGGTCACATTGCCACCTTCTGTGTCATGCGCCCCCCCATAGGGACACCTGTGATGGCATTTAGGATCCACCCAGCTAATCCAGGACAATCCCTCCATCTCAAGATCCTTAACTTAGTCCCATCTGCAAAGCCCACTTTGCCATACAAGGTAACGTGCACAGGTTCCAGAAATTAGGGCCCGGATCTCTGGGGGCATTACTTAGCCGCCACACAAGGTCACACTCTAGAAGGCCGAGGAGCTGGGGCTGTGCCCCAGACCTGTCTGGCTCTAGAGACTGCGTGTGGTCTTGTCACTCTCTCACCCAGAGCCACGAGGGTCCTATGCGTGGCCTACAGGGGACTCACCCCTTCTGGGTCCCAAATGCAGTCAGCGAAAGCCAGTTTGGATGACAGTATATTGGAATTTCTGACCCTTCGATGGTTTGCAGCGGCATGTTCAGCGTGGCATACAGACCACCGCAGCCTCGTGCCCTGGGTGTGCACAGGCCTCCCCTTGTCCTCACGAATGGGCAGCACCTGGCCATCTGCCTTCTTACAAGTGTCTCAGGTGATTCTGATGCACATGGAAGTTTGAAAACGACTGATGGGAGGGGTTAGAATGTTTGGAGTTAGAAGGATCCAGAACAGTCAGAACAATCCGATTCCAGGCTCATGACTTTACTACAGCCGGTGAGCACTGTGGGGGGAGCAAGGTGCCAGCCCCCGCATCCCTCCGAACCCATCAACATGACCGTGGTGGGGGGGTCCCTACCCTCTGCCTTCCGCGTGGAGCCAGGTAGGGGTGAGGCACTGAGGGGTGGGAGCAGCCAGGAGGGAGAGCTGAGCCGGGCGCTGGGGAGAGACGGGCTGTGCGCAGGAGGTGGGGAGGGGGTGCTGCTCCCACACGTCTGCCCAGGTGGAGCCAGGGTACGATGAACCGGCTCAGCCAGAAGGGGAAAGAGACGGCGTCCAGAGGACAGGTGGACAGGTTAGCGGGGCCTCCGCTCTGCCTCGGCCGTCTCTCTCTCTCTCTAATCCGCCCTCATTCCAGAAAGGGTTTGAGCAGCCTAAATTGTAAGCGTGCGTGTACACCTGTCAACGACAGCAACGTGGCACTCTTACAAGCTTGTTAAGAAGGTGGATCTCGGCCGGGCGCGGTGGCTCACGCCTGTAATCCTAGCACTCTGGGAGGCCGAGGTGAGCGGATTGTTTGAGCTCAGGAGTTCGAGACCAGCCTGAGCAAGAGTGAGACCCCGTCTCTACCAAAAATAGAAAGAAATTAATTGGACAGCTAAAAATATATAGAAAAAATTAGCCGGGCATGGTGGCGCGTGCCTGTAGTCCCAGCTACTTGGGAGGCTGAGGCAGTAGGATTGCTTGAGCCCAGGAGTTTGAGGTTGCTGTGAGCCAGGCTGACGCCATGGCACTCTAGCCCGGGCAACAGAGCGAGACTCTGTCTCAAAAAACACACAAAAAACAAAATAAAAATGAAAAAAAGAATGCACTTAATACTATGAAATGTAAAAATGTAAAATAAGCAAATCCAAACAGAAGGAAACCAAAGTAGAAAGTGTGACGAGACCGGGGGAAAGTCAGCACCCAGACCCTGCGGTGGTTCCCGAAAGCAGAACATGGGACTTGGCTCTGAGCTTCCAAATGGCCAAATGGGAAAAGAGAAGAATTTCAGGGTTTACTGTCTGAAGGATGAAAGCCAGTCCCCCAGGAATTCCTTTTCCCCACTTTGAGTTTAGGAGCCATTTCCCCGAAGAGCTCTGGTGGGCCCTGGCCCCAAGGACATCCCAGTGACAAGAGGTGCAGTTGTAGCTTCATGGCCGCTTTCCTCGCTGTAGCCAAGGATGCAGTGCCAAGCTCAGTCTGTTACGAGCGACCGTGGAGGTCTGGGGCAGTGGTCACAGGCCGGTTGCGTGCCTCTCCTGCACCCCTTGCCTCCTGGGTCCCCGAGATAGCCAGCCAGAAGACCCTCATGGCTTGGGGTAGGTGTGCCCACGGGATGGCCCTGGCAGTGGCCTTCTTTCCCAGGACACCCTCGAGAAGTGTGGCAAGTGTGGCGAGGTGGTCCAGGAGCACGTCATCAGGGCCCTGGGCCGGGCTTTCCACCCTCCCTGCTTCACGTGTGTGGCCTGCGCCCGGTGCATCGGGGACGAGAGCTTTGCCCTGGACGGCCAGAACGAGGTGTACTGCCTGGACGACTTCTACAGGTATGACGGGGTCGGTGCGCTGGGAGGCGTGGGGAGGACAGGGTGGGACCTGGGCAGGATGAAGGAGCCAAGCCTGAGTGCCGGGCCAGAGCCTCCTGTTTACCGGTTTACTGTAAAGGATATTACAGAGGATACAGACAGAGAGAGGTGTAGGACGAGGTCTGGGGGTAGGGGCGTGGCACTTCCGTGCCTCCCCGGACACCCCACTCTCCAGGAACCCCCACGTGTTCAGCTATCCGGAAGCTCTCCAAGCCCTGTCCTTGTGGGCCTTCGACGGAGACTTCATTGGACAGGACTGACTGTCTACCCTGCAGAAATGTGATTAGGCAAAAGGGCGTAATCTAATACTGCTAGGCTGAGAGGGAAACCCTGCGAGGCCTGTTCGGATTCCTCTCGGCCTTTTGCTGCGGCGTCCCTTCCTGCAGGCTGGGGCAGGACCCTCTCTGGAATGAGGGCCTTATGACCCACAGTCAGATGATTTCTTTATGGCCAGCCTCCAGACAGAGAGGCAAGAGCAGATGCTTGCCTTGGGGAGAGAAAGGAGGGCAAGAGAAGATGAGAGGGAGGGAGAGATGCTGCTTTCTGATGCCGAAAGCGCCGCGTTGTAACAAGGGCGTGGCCTATAACACGAGACAGACACAGTTCTCAGTTCAGACGTTCTCCCGTCACCCTGGGCAGCTGGGTCTCACTGCATAGCTCCCTCCCCCCGCTCCTGCCGGGAAGCAGCGCACATGGACGCTGGAGCTCCAGGTGCAGTCACAGAGCGATGGGGCTGAAATCGCCTGGGAGGTGAACTCCAGCCAGCCCGCCCCAGTTCTGACAGCTAATTTCTGTGTTCATCGCCTGGGTCCTTTCCCTCCAGGAAGTTCGCCCCCATGTGCAGCATCTGTGAGAATCCCATCATTCCCCGGGACGGGAAAGATGCCTTCAAAATCGAGTGCATGGGAAGAAACTTCCATGAGAATTGCTACAGGTGTGAGGTGAGTGGAGCAGCAGTGACGAATGACGTTCCAATCGCTACTTGAGCCTGCTGTGCACCGGGCCCCAGACTGGGTTCTGGGACACGGGGACAAGTTGGGGTGGGGGCTCTGCTCTCAAATTGCTCGCTCTCTGTGGCAGAGACAAATGAGTGGCAATAATTACAAATGTAGTCTATTAATCAGAACTCTAGGTTAATGATAGAAACCAAACTCAGGTTGCTTTGGCAGGACAGGGAACCCGTTGGCTCCTGGTGGTGAGATCACTGATCACATCAGATGGTGGCAGCAAAGTTCCCGCCATCTCTCGGTTCTGCCTTTTTTGTGCGTTTGCCTCATTTTTTCTTCCTGGGGGCTGGCATCCTCTGTGAGGGGGGACACAGAGGCACAGATGGCTCAGGTTCACACCTCCCAATGTAGAAACCCCCAAGGAAAGAGGGGATAGGAAGCCACACAGTCCCAAGAAGGCCCCTGCTCAGCCCCACTTGGGTTACTTGCCCATTCTGGGCCAAGCACTGTGCAGGGGCTGCCAGGTACAAGGACTGACGGCCCCTGGGGCCAGGGAGGCAGACCCATATGAGCCATGGGAAGAGAGGAGGGGATGCTGGGCAGGTGCCAGCACAGATGTCCTTTCCGGGTGCTGGGAGTGTGTGCAGATCAGCTTTGGGGCTAAGAAGGCAGTGACGGAGTCTAACCAGGGTGGCAGAATCAGAGGCACTCTTGTAGTGGAGGTGATGCTTAACTGGGTCTTGCAGGATGAGTAGGAGTTTGCCAGATACTCAGAGAAGGGAAAGGAAGTCCAGAAAAGGGAAAGGGCCTGTAAAAAGCCCCTGCAGCATGAGCAAGCCTGAAGAATCAGAGAAAGAGGAAGTTTCCAGAAACATCTGTGTCTGGAGTGTAGTGGGCTGGAAGGTGTGGTTATTAATGTGGCCAGAGAGAAGGAAAGAGCCTGGGCGGGGTGGGGCAGGCTGTGGGGAGGGGTTGGGCTGAGCTGGGGAGGCTGGTTAGAAGCTGGCACAGTTGGTCATCCCAGCAAGAAATGCCCAGGGAGTTGTCCCACAGGGCCTGGGGATCGCAAGGGCACTACACATGCTTTAAAACTGTGCTGTTGCTGTCCTGAAATGCTTACTTTTTGAACAAGGAGCCCTGCATTTTCATTTCGCCCTGGACTCTGCGAATTCTGTAGCCAGTCCTGCTGGGGAGGCTCCACGAATCCTCTCCCACTCCTGCTGCCAGCTCCGTATCACTGAAGTTTCTGTCTGCTCTGATGGGGACAAGGTGGCCACTTTTATGGGTGTCACCTAAGTGGAGAGTCCCAGAGCAAATCTCTTACTCAGCCCATGAGTAATTCTAAACATTTATTCACTCACATTTATTTAAACAGATATTGGAACCAGGAGGCTGTTTTCACTGAGATGTCGAGGGAACTGGGTAGAGAAGTTGATTAATTGCTTCGTAATTACGTTGTCTTGGTCGATTATAGTTCAAGGTCCAGCTGATAATGCTTCTTGAAAGCCCAATGACGAAAGCCAAGCGCTGTTATCACCACCATTGCCCCAGTAAGCTCCATGGTGATCAGCACTTTCCTGAGCCGCCTAGGGAGCAAATAAACCCCCTGCTGCCCTGGGCGGGCATGGCCAAGGCTGCTGTCATAAGGCGGAATCTGGACTCCTGGACTCCGGCAGTTACGTTTTGGAAGATGAGGTTCTTGAACCACCGCGGCCTGGAGCAGAGTGGGGTGCTGTTCTCCAGGGCAGGAAACGGCTGCCAGGCACTGCCCACGCCCCTGTCTCACCATTCTTACCTGCTTTGGGGTCCGTATTATTTATGGCTATTGATGGAGGGACAAGTCTTTTAGACACAGGCAGTGCTTTTAAATTTATAAAATGCTTTCATTTGTATCACCTTATATAATCCTAATTCATCTTGTGAGATGGGAATCCCTGTCCCCATTTAAGATGGGGAAACTGAGGCTCAGGTTGGTGGTTCCAGCCTATATTTTTCTGGGCCGGGTCCAGCCAGCTTTCAGCCCCCGCCAAGGTTCCTTCATAGACTTTGTGAGACTTGGTTGTAGGGAAGCATTTTCACCACTTGGTTCTAATTTAGGATCAGTCACATGTGTGACTTTGCAACTTCAGGCTTGGCACTTGTTCTCTCTATGCCAAACAAGTGGCTGTTCCAAATGACACAGATACTGGGGTTATGTCACCCAGAGTCCACTTGAGAGACTCGGGGTGGCACTGCAGGGAAGAGACATGTGAGGGCACCCACCCTGCTGGCCAGGGAGGAAGGCAGACCATGGACCCTGGTCTCTGCTGGGTCAGGATGCCACCTGTGACCCCAAAGTTGTCTGTATGGGACCAGCCCCTTTGGTTGGATCCGTGCTGCATCCAAAGGCTGCCTGGCACCGAGTGTCCAGGTATGAGTTGCTCTCATTATCACCTCCAGTCTGTGCCCAGGGGAGGCCCAGATAATGTGCCCGGGGCAAAATGGTGACACTGGCAAAATTTGGGCCCCAAATCCCCACGCCCCTCATTCTGAAATCCTTTAGTGATTTGAAAAATTGAAAATATTAAAGTTTGTGCCAGTGTTTAAGCTGTGTAGGCCATGGGGCAACAAGGAGACCCCTAGCCTCAGAGCCCGGAGACCCTGCCCACTCCCAGCTCCAGACCCAGCTGTGTGACCTGGGACAAGCCTGTGAAACGAAGGACCGGACTAGACTCAGGTTCTCGTTGGGCAGATACCTGCTGCAGCTGGTGGCGTGCCAGGCTGGTCCGGGCTAGGGAGCTGGTGGTACATGGTCTTCCTGTCGTGTAGAATCATGTTCTAAGGGCTGTCGGGGGCTTGTTTAGGCCCTTCCAGCCTCAACTTCCCCTGATCCGAGTGTCCTCAGTTCTCCCCACAGCAATTCTGTTGCCATCACTCATCTCCATGCAAATTAAAGCCCCTGTGTGCATCGGGTCCCCCACTGTGGGGACCTGGCCCAGGTATGTCGGGAGGATGGAAGGAGCAGCCGCCTTCCTCCCCGACAGGGAGTACGTTCGCTCCCTCGGCTGCTTTACTCGGATGCCGAGTGAGTCCTGCCCTGTGCGGGCGGTGGCCAGGCCTGGGGCACGGCCACATGCGTCTTTGTCTCCCCAGGACTGCAGGATCCTGCTGTCTGTGGAGCCCACGGACCAAGGCTGCTACCCGCTGAACGACCACCTCTTCTGCAAGCCGTGCCACGTGAAGCGGAGTGCCGCGGGGTGCTGCTGAGCACACCCGTTGGGCACCAGGGCAGTGAGCAGCCCACTAGCCCCAGCCGGGGCCCTTCTCTGACTTGGTTTCCCTTCCTGACCTCTTGCATACTTTCCTTCTGAGCCTCAGTGGGGACCAGCCTGTAGCCCTGCCCCGCATGTCTGGGACACAGGGCTGAGCCTCCTTCTGCTCAGAGGGGGGCACCAGACCTTCAGCTCCTCCTCCACCCCCCGGCACCCCAAGGCTCTTAGACCATGAAGGTCACGCCCCGAGTTCCCTGCTGGCCCTGACCCATTTCCAGGGGCGAGTTGGGACAAGTCTTCGGGTGGTGCCTGGGTCCCCAGCACTGACTCGTTAGCTGTCTAGCAGGGTGCTGAGACCATCCCTGGCTTGCAGGGCTGAGCTGTTGGAGGAAAAATTCCAAGGTCCCTTAAAAAGTGCTTTTTGAAAATGTTGAGGTTTAAATGATGGGAAACAACATTCTTTGGATTTGGGGGAGAAAAATCTTCATAGCAAACATCTCCCCTTGGTTCATACGTGTATAAGAATGTGACCTAGTGGTGGAGGAGAGGGTGGTCCCCAGACACCTGAGGACATTGGCAGCCCCTTCACCTTGCCTTCTGGCACCTCCTCCTGTGCGCTACGGTGAGTCAGCAGACACAGATTGAGCGCCTGTTGTATGCTGGGGAACAGGTTGCAGAGGCTGAGTGTTCTTACACACACACACACACACACACACTCACTCCTCTCCAGGACGGTGCCAGGGCAGGTGTCCCTTCAGCACTCCACTTGTGCCTCCCCAAGTCCCACTTGGGCCCCCAGCCTGGGCTGCCCTGTAACCCCTGCCTGCGCAAGGCCACACCTAGAAGATGCTTCTCCCCGCCGAAGGAGAACTGCTTCTGTTGCTTCGTCACTTTGAGGCGATTTGTAGGGCACGGACAGGTTAAACAAAACGTGCTTTCCCCCCTGGGGTCTGCTCGGTGTACCACACGCCACAGGTTCCGAGCACTGGGCCAGTTTCTGTGTAGGACCCTTAGGGGCTTTGGCCCAGAGCACAGCTGCTTGCCCTAAGCTCAGAGCAACAAGTCTCAAGCCGGCATTCATGGATGGCCGCCGCGATTTTTATCATAACCAAGGATTTTCTGCTCTGCTATTTCATTGACATCAATGTACTGTTTTTTTCTCCCTCACTCCCAACTTCAGCCCTGTGCTGAGCCCTGTATCCACGCAGCCACACGCTGATGTACTAGTTATGTTTTTTCTTCTTACACATGAAAATAAATGCATAACTATTAGAAACATGTCAGTGTTCTAAGATCTCCCGCAGGTAATGCTGGCCTTTGGTAGCAGCTCTGGGAACGTGTTTGTTGGGAATCTGCTCACCAGGGCATGAATGTCCAGAAAGTACCTGCACCTCCTTCCCCCAAAACCAGGGCTCAGTTTGGCAGACGGAGGAACTCCTCTCCCTCCTCACGCCCAGCACTGGAGACTTGTGCCAGCCAGTCCACAGGTGTGCGTCTCCTCGACACAGGCCACCAGCAAAGGGGTTGGCTGCAGGGTGGAGCCTTTGCTGCAGGGGCCCCTCTAGGGCCACCAAGTCCTCTAGGAGAATCAACACCAACCCCAGGGCATGTTCTCCCTGTGCGCTCACATGCTGGCCTGGCCACAGGGCTGGCTTGGTGAGGGAGGCCCCAGAGAAGGGGTGCATGGCAGGAAAGAGCACTGGGCTTAGGGGCGACGACTCAGGTCTCAGACCCGCCTCTATTCAGGCGTGGTCGGGTGGGTAACCCTGTGAGCCTTAACGTCCTGTCTGTGAACTGGGAACGATACTAACCTGTGTCATCAGTGGTTGCTGTGATGGAAAGGGAAGTGTCAGGCTCAGGAAGTGACCGGCTCACGAGTCTTCTCCAGCCGTCACTCTCCGCAGTTGTGTTGATGCCCGTCAGTCAGGCCGCCAGGGACAAGCCCGCAGTCAACACAGTTGGGTTGATGCTGCAGCTGTGATTATTGGGAGGGATGCAGCAGTGGCTCAGGACAGGGACATTGGTCATTTGTGCAGATAGCCCAGAGACAGTGCTCAGGACAACTGCTAAGTGGTGTTGCTTTTGACCTTGACTCACTTCCTCATGGTCACAGAGTGACCTTGCCCAGTGTGGGTGAGCTAGGAGATTGGAGCACACCACACCCAGCTGTGGGGACCAGGCCAGCTCTCAGGGGATACTTTTCTCTCTTTGTCACCAACTTTGGTGTGGTTTGGTTTTTCCTACCATTAAAATGTAACTTTGTGGCTGGGTGCAATGGCTCACACCTGGAATCCCGGCACTCTGGGAGGCTGAGGCAGGAGGATCACTTGAAGCCAGGAGTTTGAGACCAGCCTGGGCAACATAGCAAGACCCCCATCTCTAGTAAGAAAAAAAAAGTAACCTTGGGTCGTAATTCCTCATGTCTCAGTGTGTCTCTGTTTGGTTGTGTTTGGAGGGGTCACCTGATGAAAGTCTGGGCAATGCCTTTGCTTTTTGGCTGTCACTCCACGAGGGGACATTTCTAGGGAGCCTTCTGCAGTGTGTTTACTTACCTCCCTCCACCTGCCCCCCACCAGCCTTCATTCCTTTTTCTTCCTTCTCTCTGCTCTTACTTGGAGGGTGCCAGCCAAGCGCTAGGCACAGACAGAGCGCCTGGGTCAGGTGCTTTCCCTCCCAGTGGTGCAGTCCACTGGCCGAGATAAAATATATTGTCTAGTCTCAGTGAGATATTTCTGTGCCCATGTTCGTAGCAGCGTTACTCACAGTAGCCAAGAGGTGGAAGCAGGAGAATGGAAGGGTGAGGTGTGGTCTGCACGTACCTCGGAGCGTGACGCAGCCTGAAGGAGGAGTCATGTTCTGCCACATGCTAGCAACACGGATGAACCTGACTGCGTGATGCTAAGTGAAACAAGCAGACGCAAAGGCCAAATGGAGGATGAGTCCACTTAGATGAGGTGTCTAGAGTAGTCAAATTCATAGAGACAAAGTAGAAGAGGTTGCCAGGTGCTGGGGGAAATGGGAATGGGAGTTATGTTCAACAGGTAGAGTTTCAGTTTGGGAAGATGAATAGAGTTCTGGAGATGTATGGTAGTGATGGATGTGAGTGTACTCAGTGCCACAGAAGTGTACACTTAGAATGGTTATGATAGTGGCCGGGCACAGTGGCTCACACCTGTAATCCTAGCACTCTGGGAGGCCGAGGCAAGAGGATCGCTTGAGCTCAGGAGTTTGAGACCAGCCTGAGCAAGAATGAGACCCTGTCTCTACTAACAGTAGAAAAATTAGCCTAGTGTCGTGGCGCATACTTGTAGTCCCAGCTAACCGGGAAGCTGAAGCAGGAGGATCGCTTGAGCCCAGGAATTTGAGGTTGCTGTGAGCCACAATGACACCACTGCACTCTACCTGGAGCGACAGAGTGAGATTCTGCCTCAAAAAAAAAAAAAAAGGTTATGATGGTAATTTTTGTTATGTGTATTTTACCACAATTAAGATATAAATATGTGACCTAAACTAGATGCTGAGAGACAGGGAGAGGGGATGGCAAGGGGCTGAAGTGCTGTAGGAGTCCTAGGAAGGGGACGGTCCCCTGCTGGGGGTCCCAGGGAGGCTGGCCACTGCTGCCCCCAAGCCCAGCGAGTTGCAGCTGGCTGTCCCCGCTCCCTGAAGGCAGGTGCGCACACAGCCACTAGAGGGCAGCATGGGCCAGAGGATGGGAGCCGCGCCTGGCACCAACGGTTTCAAGCCTGTCCCCAGGTCCTCAGCTTCTCCAAACGCAAGAGGAAGGACCGTTCCCGCCTGCCCGCCGCACCTGGTTGCAGGGAGGCTGAGAGGAGAAAACGAATTGCAAAACTAGAAAGCGAATGACGTGGCCCTGGAATTGTTGCAACTGTCCTGGGGGCGTGGCCTCTTGGAGGGAGACCTAAGTCAGGAGACCAAATTCCTCATGGGCCCAAACTCCCCACTGCGAGGAGGGGCCCACCTGGAAGCCCCCATGCTGCTGCCCTGCAATTCCATACCCGGGAACCTGTAGGCACAGAGTCAGAAGCGGGACAAAGGAAAGAAAGCCTGGGGTTACTGGGGAGCCCTGAGCCTTGGGTCACCTTGTCCCCAGGGCTGCCCTTACCTGTGGCCACACCCAGGTGCTGCAGGCCTGAACTGTCTCCACCAGGTGCCAGCCCCTCCAGGGCACCCAGATGCCAGCTCCCTACCCTGCTGGAGACACAACAGTGGAAACGGACAATTAACGGAGGGCCAGGAGGGATGCGAGTGGGGAGAAGGGAGAAGGCCGGGTGGATAAGGAAGAATTACAGGGACCCCCTGGGCATTTTCAAAGAAATGTTCTTCTCAGTTTAACATACAGTTAACATAAAATAATCTACGAAGTAGGTAATATTAACATCCCTGATTCAAAGCCGAGGAAGCTGTGCATCAATCAGAGAGGTAGCATAACTGCCCAGGGCTGCACAGCCGAGTCAGGATCAAAGCAGGTCCAGGGACCCATTTCAGAAATACCCACATTCTAGAATGCTCCAGAACCCATCATATAACACGGGTGCCAAAATCCAACTGAAAAAATCTTTAATGTCTTGAGCCCTGCATCTTAAGAGCTGCTGTGTTTAGACTGCAGGCCTCTTGCTTCCAAGTGAGAAGTCATTTCCTCAATTCACCCAGAAAGGACCTTGCCTCCCACGTGTGAACCGAGCTAATTCTCGGAGAATGATCATGAGGTTACGACATTACGGAGTGTACCCTGCTCATGACCTTCCTTCTGCAGAAAAAAATGTGTGTGCTTTAGCGGGAAACTATGCGCCTTTCACACACAGCACTCCCTTCCGGTTGCGATTCTAGCCTTTCCTTATCTTTGAGCTACTTTACAGCTCTGTGAATCGTGGAGGAAGATAGATAAATTCTGTCCTGTCTGCTAGAGGCTCCTGCTCACCCCCTTGTGGAAAAACAGGTTTCGCCTCCATTTGCACGTTCGTTTCAACGTTCCTGTCCTGTAAACGAGTGTTCCTCAGCCGCCCTTCCGAGCTGGTTCTAATATCCCACCTGGCTTCCTTATGAGTTAAAGAAAATGATTCGTACCTGTTCATTTTATATCTGTGTGGGGGTCATGATTTTACCTTTTTATGAAATAATCTTGGAACACTTCCTCCATCAGGTGTTTATGGACAGGGAAGGTGTGGGGTCCCCGAGGTCATCCTGTTAAGTGGAGTTACGTTACGAGTGGCAGGCAGGTGGCTCTGGCCCCCTCAGCAGTCTCCATGTGGGAGGGGTGGGGGAGGGGAAAGGGAGGGGAAGGGGTGGGGGAGGGGCTCTGCTCAGGTGGATGGGACGAGGTCTTAGCAAGACCTAGGTTCTCCCTGTGGTTAAGCTCCTAACCAGCTGCTTGATCTCAGACACAACCTCTTTAAGCTTCGAGGGTAAGGAAGGGTATAGTGAACCTGCCATCGCCTGCGGTCTTATTTGGGGAGGCTGGGGAGGCGGGAAGATCGATTATGCCGGACAGGCAGCTGGGTTTCAGCAGGGTTAGGTCTCCTGCCTGTGATCCAGGCTCCCTAGTGCCAATGACACTGACAGTAATAGTAACGACAACAGCAGCTACTGCTGCCACTTCCTGGGCATGCGTGAGCCCACATGTAGTACCTCATCGAGTCCTCACCACGGCCTGGAGGTAATCATCTGTGATCCCACCGTTCAGAAAGGGGGACAAAGGCTCAAGGTCACACCACTAGTGGATTCTGGCTCTAAATTTAAGCCAAGTCCTAAACCCTTTATTCCACCTCGCCTCCTAGACATGACCGGGCAATCACTTTGTGGACGGAAAAATCCAAACTCTGAAATATTTGAAAGAGGTTTATTCTGAGCCAAATTTGAGGACCATGGGCCAGAGCCACTCCCAAGAGGTCTTGAGCAAGTGGACTCTAGGTGTGGCTGGGTTACAGTTTGGTTTTATACATTTCAGAGAGACAGGATTACAGGCAAAGTCATAAATCAATACGTGGGAGGCATACATTGGTTTGGCCCAAAAAGGTGGGCCATCTCGAAGGGGGTTGCTTACAGGTTATTGGTGGGTTCAAAGATTCTTTGGCTGACAATTGGCTGAGAGAGTTAGGCTTTATCTAAAAGACCAGAAAGGAAATGCTTGATTTAAGATAAAGGTATGAGCACTCTGGGAGGTCCAGACAGGAGAACCTTTCAAGGTAAGATAAGGATCTACTAGGATGCTTGAGTTAAGATGGGGGCTTTCTGTCTTTTAGATGATGCTAATGCTATACTGGAATTAGGGTGGGAAGTAAACCACACTATACTTGGTTAACAAAACCTGCCTGGTGGGATTTTACCATTTGTGAGCCTGACTCCTCTGGCCCCCTTAGGAAGGAATTTTGAGCAGAAGAAAAAGATCAGAATTCAGTCCTCAACTTCACCCTTTGAACCTCTTTTTTCTTTACCTGCAAAACAGAGAGAATTATTACTTTCATCATCACATGTAAAGGGGTGCAGTAGCACATGACCAAATGCAACGTGGTTTCCTGGATTGGATCCTGGAACTGAAAAAGGACATTAGTGGAAAAACTGATGAAATCCAATCAAGTCTAGGGCTTGGTGAGTAATACCGTACCACTGTTGGTTTCTTAGTTTTGACAAGTGTGCCATAGTTTGAGATGATAACACAAGGGAAATTAGTGAAGGGTGGAAGGGAACTCTATATGATCTTTGCAACATTTCTGTAAATCTAAAGTTATTCCAAAATGAAAAGTTTATTATTATGGCCAGGCACAGTGGCTCACGCCTATAATCTTAGCATTTGGGGAGGCCCAGGCAGGAGGATCGCTTGAGCTCAGGAGTTCAAGACCAGCCTGGGCAACAAAGCGAAACCCCGTTGCTCCAAAAAATAGAAAAATTAGCCAAGTGTGGTGGAGCATGCCTGGACTTCCAGCTACGAGGGAAGCTGAGGCGGGAGGATTGCTTGAGTCCAAGGGTTTGGGTTGCAGTGAGCTATGATGACGCCATTGCCCTCATGCCCCGGCAGCAGAGCAAGGCTTTGTCTCAAGTAAATAAATAAAGTTTATTATTATTTTTTTATAGACAGAGTCTCCCTCTGTTGCCCAGGCTGGAATGCAATGGCGTCATCATAGCTCACTGCAACCTCAAACTCCTGGGTCAAAGGATCTTCCCACCCCAACCTCTCAAGTAGCTGGGACTACACGCATGCGCCACCACACCCAGCTAATTTATTATTTTTTTTTTTATAGAGACCCCATCTCTCTATGGGACCAGTCAGGGTCTCAGTGTCGACCAGACTGGTCTTGAATTCCTGACGTCAAGCAATCCTCCTGCCTCAGCCTCCCAAAATGCTGGGATTACAGGCATGAGCAGCCACGCCTGACCAAAATAACAATTTAACTAAGTAACAGGATGAAGGGGAAAGCCCTGTGACCCTGAGCACCGGGATGTGTCCTCCACTGGCATGAGGACAGAGGAGGCCATCAGACACTCTTCTGCTCACAGGGGTGCCGTGCTGGGGGAGAGACACATCTGGACAAGGGGATGGGTCCACAACTAAGGGGAGGCAGAGACCCAATCTCTGTGGATTTCTACTTGTTCTCAGGACTGGAGTGGGGGCCTGGTGGCCCTAGCCGTGGCCTGCCACTATAACCGAGGAGGCCTCTGGGAGCCTGAGAGTGCTGGCGCCCCCCGCCCTGGTACTGTGTGATCTGGGAGATGATGCCAAACCAGGGGAGGATGGTGAGGGGTCTCAGAAAATCAGAATGTCCTTTAGTTAATGTGGGTGGTGATTTTTTTCCTCTCCATAAACAGAGCAAGGATTCCTTAGGAAACCACGATGTAGCCCCAGGAATCTTGAAATGGTCCTTTAAAGCCAGTGGGATCTTGCAAACTTCAGGCCATGGTGGGGGGGTGACGGGTGGAGGGACTGAATGGAGCAGGACGGAAGCCCAAGAGGCTCACCCTGAGGGCCCTGAGACATGGGGGAGGGGTCAGGGGCTTGGGGAGCCCAGCTGGAGCCTCCCTCCCAAATATGGGCCCCTCCCCTTCCCCTCCCTCCAGCACCCCTCCTTCCAGCACCCACTCCTCAGCAGGGTGGAGCTCCCTGTTGTCCAGCCTGGGATGGCTTGAAATCATGTCCCAGGGGCAGGAAGAAAACGATGGCTGTACTCCAGTGCCCTACAACTTCCACCTCATTCATTTGTTGTTCATTCATTCATTCATAAAATATTCACTGGCTCCTTCCTCATTGCCCTTGGCACAGAGTTCAGTTTAATGGAAAAGGAAGACAAGAGAATCACCTCTGCCAAGGGAAGGCACAGGGCTGGCAGGCCAGGAGAGCAAACCGTGGAGAAGGTGATGTCCAAACTGGGTGAGGAAGTGATGGGGGTGAGGAAGTGATGGGGTGAGGAAGCGAGAGGGGTGAGGAAGCGGCAGGGGTGAGGTCCAGCCTCCAGCAGGAAGAAAATCAGCAAAGGCCTCCTAGGCTGCGTGCTGAGGTTGGAGCTTCTCCCCACCAGGGCAATGGTGCTATAGAGGAACCCCAAGCCCAGAAGAGCTGATGAATTTGAGTCCAACTGTCCACAATCACAGAGGTGGCAACTAGAGCCCAGAGAGGGCGTGAAACCTGCACGCTCACACAGCAGGCTAGTGGCCAAGGCCCAGTGTCCTGACTTCCAGAACAAGGCTTTTCTCACCCCTCCCACTGTCTCTATTTATCTCCCAACCCCTACGTAGGCGGCACCTGCAAACATGCCCAGCTTCTGTGCCGAGAAGAGGAACGAAGGTGGAGGAATGAAGATGTGCCGGGGAATCCGGGTCAGTGTCATGACAAGGCTGACCCGGGGCAGCGTGATCGCGTGGTGGGAAGGAGGGCAGACTTCCTGCAGGGGTGAGACTTGCCCCGTGGATGAAGTGAGTCACTGGGTGCAAGGTTCACACTTCCTCCTTCCTCTTGCTTTGATCTCGGTTCCCTGGAGGGAGGTGCCGCTTGGATTCCTGGGGGCGGGGGCCACTCTCCTCTCACTGCCCTGTGGGTGCAGACTGGATGCTGGCTGTCTGCACCCCCTCTGACCCCCACCCCCACGCCCTTTCTGAGGCCCTGGTAAGTTTCCATCTTGGCCCCAAGGGCTGAGTCAGACTCCACCCGTCACCTAGGACATTCCCTGCAGGAAGTTGCAACCTGCCCTTCTCCTACTGCTGAGCTCAGCCATGCGTTTTACTGGCCGGTGCCACATTCCACTCCCGCCTCTCTCTGGGAGGATGATCAGATCTGGCAAAGAGCCCATGCCGCCCAACCAGTGAAACAAATATGGAACCACAGGGTGGGGCTCCATGGAGACCAAGTCACCAAGGGACTCTGGACTGAGGACCAGAGAAAATAACCCCAGCAGCTACCACCAATCGAGGCCCTACTACGTGCCGGGTGCTAATGCTGCCAAGAGGCCCAGGAGACAGAAATATTATTGTGCCCATGTTATAGAGAGGAGAGGGGAGGGGGTGCAACGGTCGTGGGAATAGCGAATGACTGTGCCATCGACCAAGGGCCCGCTTGGGCTCTGTGCCCTGAGTTTAAAGGGAGACAGCTGGCCCAGGCAGCATGCTTTCCAGCTGCGTTTAGCCGCCCAGGCGCAGGCGCAGGTGTGGAGTAGGGGAGCTCTGGCATTGTCCAGTGCTGGGGTTTTGTTAGGCGAGGTTGACAATGACGTGAGAAGGGAGGGAGTGGGGCGGAGACTGACGGTGGACTACGCAGGGGGCAGGAAGATCGCGGAGGATAGGGGGCGAGGGACCGTGGAAAGACCAGGACCCGCGGACCGCGGGAGTCGGGCACTGCAGGGGAGAAAGGAGATGACGTCAGAGAGCTCAGCCAGGGGAATCGCTGGTCTCAGGGTACGGTACTGGGGTGGCCGCTGCTCTCAGGGTGTGACCCCTGCCCAGAACAGGCCCTCAGACGATATTTATGGAATGAATGAGTGGCCACTTGGGGGGAGTCCAGGACGGGGTGACTCACAGGGTATTTTACTTTCTTCCTTCTAGCTTTCTTAAAAAAATAACAGCTTTATTGCAGTATAATTCACATACCACAAAATTCACTGTTTTAAAGGTGTTTTTTAACAATAGCTTTTGGCATATGCACAGAGTTGTACAGCCATCGCCACTATCTAATTTCAGAACATTTTCATTACCCCACAAAAGGCCCACACCCACTCCCCACTCCTTTGTCCCCTGGCCCCGGCAACCACTCACCTACTTTCTGTTTCTGTGGATCCGCCTCTTCTGGACATTTCATGTAAATGGAACCATACAGCACGTGGTCTCGGCAGTGTTTGGACGGGACAGACCCGGGACTCCCTCTGTTCCAGCCTCCACCGACCTCTAATCTCCTGTCTGGTTGCAACCTCCAGGCCATCTTTTCAGCCATCTCCTGCTTCTGGGACCAGCCACCGCAGTTTTTGTGATTGGCTCTTGGCTGCCACCCACCCACAAGCTCCCAGATTCATCAGAATGATTCCACCCAGGTGGAGGCCGCCGTCCACCACCTGGTCAGTGTGCGTCTTCGGCCTCCTGACTGCTGCTCTCTGGGCTTCTATTTCTACCACGCAACGTAGAAATAGAAGGGCAGAGAGGGCCACATCGTCCTCAAATTGGCCAGAGCAAGGGCACCAAGCATCCCTTGAAGATGCAAAACCAGCGTGGTGACCGTGCCTTCTTCCAGAACGTGCAGACGCCGTCTCCAGACAAGTGGGGCGAAACCCTGACCCCACAGAGGCTGGCATGGCCCTGGAGAAGAACCTGAACTAGGCCTTTCGGCATCTTCCCACCCTTGGTTCTGCTGGCACAGACCCCACGCAAGCACCCCCATCATCCATGGCTACCCATCCTGCCCCATCAACTTTGGCTCTCTGGAACTGCAAACCAGCACAACCTCTATGGAAAGTAACATGGAGATACCTCAAAGAGCTACAAATAGAACTACCATTTGATCCAGCAATCCCACTACTGGGCATCTACCCAAAGGAAAGAAAGACATTCTATAAAAAAGACATCTGCACTAGAACGTTTATAGCAGCACAATTCACAATTGCAAAGATGTGCAAACAACCCAAGTGCCCATCAATACATGAGTGGATTAATAAAATATGGTATATGTATACCGTGGAGTTCTATTCAGCCACAAAAAAGAAATGGTGATCTAGCACCTCTTGTATTATCCTGGATGGAGCTAGAGCCCATTCTACTAAGTGAAGTATCACAAGAATGGAATAACAAGCACCACATGTACTCACCATCAACTTGGTATTAATTGACCAACACTTATGTGCACAAATAGTAGTAACGTTCATCAGGTGTCGGGCAGGAGGGCGGGGAGGAGGGGATAGGTGTATTCACACCTAATGGGTGTGGTGAGCACCGTCTGGGGGATGCACACACCTGTAGCTCTGACTCGGGCAGGGTAAAGCCAATACATGTAACCTAAACATTTGTACCCCTGTAATATGCTGAAATAAGCAATATATATTAAAACAAAAACAAAACAAAAAAACCTTGGCTCCTTATTTTGGGCAAATTGCCTCTGAGCCTCATTCCACATCTGTGCCATTATTATCTAGAAGTGGCAGCTCTGCCTCCTTCTTTTCCAGGGATTAGATTTCCAATTTCTCCTCTTCTCTTTCCGCTCTGTGACTTCCTAGAGAGCCACATCCTAGATGAGGAGGTGAAGTTCATCGAGAAGATGGGCGACCACTGGACCAACCCCTCATGCTGGCCCCCAGGCCTGGAGGGGCAAGTATCTCACGACCCGGAGCCGCAGACCCCCACAGCCTTTGAGGGGCCCCTCTGCATGTCCTGGTATCAGGACGTCTGCTTGGGCCTCTATCCCCAGCCACTCAGCAGCTGGAGGCCTTTCCCAAGCCTTGGACCACATGGAAATAAAACTTTTTGCAGGGACAAAAAATGTCTTTTGTGACTGGCTTCTTTCACTTGGCATGATGTTTTCAAGGTTCGTCCTGGTTGTAACACGCAGCACCACTTCATTCCTTTTCACTGTTGAATACTCCATTGTATGAATGTACTGCATTGTGTTTGTCCATTTCAGCAGCTGGAGAACACACTTGGGTTATTTCCATTTGGGGCTGTTATGAATAATGCTGCAATGAACACTCATGTGCAGGTCTTTGGGTGAACACCTGTTTTCATTTCTCTTGAGTACATATACCTAAGAGTGGAATTGTTGGGTCACACGGCAACGCCTACCATTTTTGTACTGTTTGAATCCTTTACAATAAGCACATAATACTTTTAAAATAAACCATCATCTTTTTTTTTTAATTCACTTTTCTAAAAAGATGAGCTCAATCCATAAAAAAATACATAATGGACCTAAACTTAGGGAAAAGATGGGATTGGCCAGGAGCCAGGATTGAGGCCACCACTGGGTTGTTGTGTGACTTTGAGCAAGCCACTGCCCTTCTCAGGGCCTGTGAAATGGGCGTGGGTGGGGCGGGGAGGGCAGTGATTCAGGATCTAGCTGGACCGAGGACATCTCAGGCCCCTCCCTCCACTTCCCGCACCTGGTTAGAGAAGCAGATTAAGGAAATGCTCTGGTCTTTTGACTTCTCTTGCTAAGAGGATAAATACCATAATATTGGTAGTCCGGGCAACAAGGGCATACTTAATGCAGAAGAATGTTTTAGGTTACACGCTCTCAGATCCCTCCTGGATATGAACAGGTATTTAACCCTTCCTCTGCCGTTTTATCTTCCATTCTAAACCAGTGTTTCTCAAACTAAAATGTGTATACAAATCACTTGTGGTTCTTGGGGGTTTTTTGTTTTGTTTTTTAATCAACTTTCTCAAGCTGAACCTTGTTAATATCCAAATGCTGAATCAATAGGTCTGAGGTGGGACCTGAGATTCTGCAATTCTAACAAGCTCCTGGGGATGTCGGTGCTCCTGGCCTGCAGCTTGCAATTCACATAGCAAGACTCTTCCCAGACTCTTGGACTCTTCCCCGCTACCCAAAGGAACGGAATGGTACTTCACAACCTTTCTGTTTAATCATTAGGGAAATCTGCTCCTATTGGGTGTATTTTAAGGGATCTCTCACGGTTGTTTGGAGAGCAGGTGAATGAGAGAACAAAAAGCTTATCCCTGCTCCAAGAAGAATGCAAAAATAAATGATGTCATTTAATTCTTGCGATAACTCCGTGTGATGGGAAGATTGCCTCTGCTTTGCAAATGGAGAGGTTCCAAGAGTGCAGGCAGATGGCAGAGTTGAGTTTGTTCTCCAGTCGGACTCCAACCCAGTCCTCTGCGTGCTCCCCTGCACTGCACCTCCCGCTTCTCTCTGTCCCCCAAGTCCTGATGTTCACTGGAGCCGCCTTGCATCCTTGGCTACAGCAACAGGTGCTAGCCCTAGAAAGAAAGGCGGGACGGGGCGGGGGGGGGGGGGGGGGGGATGTTTAAGATATCTAAGATCCGCTTCTATAGATACGTAAATTTGTGACAAAGTAGCTTCTGTTTGTCACACAGAAAACCTGGAAATTCTATTGCACACCATGGAATTGCTAAAAGATGACATAAGACCATATACACTGCCTTCGTCTTAACTTTGGTCACCTGTCACTTCCTTCTTGGCTTTCATTACCACTTGTTATTTGTTTCTTGTCTACTGTCTGTCCCCTCCACTAGCATGGAAATCCTTTGCAGGCGAGGACATGGCTGGGTCCCTAACGGCTGAGCATACGTTTAGGGGCTCACTAAATATTTGCTGAATGAGTAAACCTAAACATTTTGAGATAGTAAGTAAAAAAGCGAGTGACAGAATGGGTATGCATAGAATGATTCCATTTTTGTTTTTAAAATAATATTTGAATGCAAGTAGAAAAAAGTCTGTAAGACCACGTACGAATGATCTCAGAGATTGGGATTGGGGATTAGGTGTGGGCAATTGTTTCACTCTGACTTTTTTTTATTATGAGCATACATTTCTTTAGTGATATTTTTTAAAGAGTAATCATCCAGACTCCTTTCTATGCCTGTGAGGATGGATGCATGAGAATGTATGTTTATTCCAGCATTATTTATAATGGCCAAAAGTTTGGAGATTATCGTTTGCCCACTTTAAAATATATATTGTTTTAATTTTTTATAATGAACATGCATTTGTAAAATTGGGAAAAAAAGAAAAGCAAAAAAAAAAAGAGGTCTATGTGTAGGCTAGCCGGCTCATAACAAACAGCAGCCCGCCAAGCACGGCGGCTCACACCTGTAATCCCAGCACTTTGGGAGGCTGAGACAGGAGGATGGCTTGAGCCCAGGAGTTAGAGGCCGTAGTGAGCTACGACAGTGTCACTGCGCTGTAGCCTGGGCGACAGAGCAAGACCCTGTCTCTAAAAGAAGAAAAGAAGAGACAGCAGCTAGCACGGCTTCCCCTGGGGCCCACAGTCCAGGTCCCCTGTACCTGGCTAAGCCAGTTTTGTCTTTTCTTCCACACTTCCCAGGAAGAGTGGAACAGTATCTGGCAGTTCTGACTGAGAGTGGAAAATAGGTGATTTGCCTTAGAGACCAAATGCCCAACTCTCTGCTGCCTCCCTAACCCTGCACAAAACCCCCCAGTGATATCAGGGGGTCATCCCTCCACTCAGCCCATTACCTCCTCATGTGTGGGCTTACCTCTGGAGCCGGGCGCTTGCTCGCTCTCTCTCTCTCAGGTTTCAGAGGCCCTCAGCTCATACAACCACAGGACAGGATAAACAAAACCCTTGGAGAGAGAAGGCTGGGCTGTGTTCTCTGAGTATTCCAGGGTAATAAGACCACAGTCCCAGGGGCTGGGCATGGTGGCTCACACCTATAATCCTAGCAGTTTGGGAGGCCGAGGTAGAACGATTGCTTGAGGCCAGGAGTTTGAGACCAGCCTAAGCGAAAGTGAGACCTCTACAAAAAAATAAAAATAAAAAAATTAGCTGGGCATTGTGGTGCACACCTGTAGTCCCAGCTACTTGGGAGGCTGAGGCAGGAGGATCGTTTGAGCCCAGGAGTTGGAGGTTGCAATGATGCCACTGCACTCTAGCCTGGGCTACAGAGCAAGACACTGTCTCAAAAAAAAAAAAACAAAAAACAAAAAAAAAACAAAGAGAAAAAAGAAAGAAACTGCTGTTAACTTCTCTTTACCCTAAGCTCTTAACTTCTCTTTACCCTAAGCTCTTAACAATCACCTACCTTTTTCTGGAAGTTTTAAAGTTTTGCTTTCATACTTAATATCTTGATTTTTTGTTTGTTTGTTTTTTTGAGACAGAGTCTCACTCTGTTGCCCAGGCTAGAGTGCCGTGGCGTCAGCCTAGCTCACAGCAACCTCAAACTCCTGAGCTCAAGTGATCCTCCTGCCTCAGCCTCTCGAGTAGCTGGGACTACGAGCACATGCCACCACGCCCAACTAATTTTGATTTTTTTTTTTTTCCTGTGTAGTAAGATTCAAGCTCATTCCTCCCGAAGGGATAACGATGATGCCAGCATCCTTTGTTTGCTCACGAGTTCATCCTTTGCCCTCAGCAACACCACACGTATTGCACCTCGAGTTTCCGCAGTGGCATGGACCTGCTCTGGACTCTTTTTCCTGTCCTATCTGACAGCCTTACTTCTCTGTAATTAACGCTTATCGCTTGTGTAGCAAGTTTTATTTTTCCATGAAAACTACACACTCACACTCACACACAACTGTTAGGAAAGACTCTGAAACTCATTCACCCAGATTAGCGATCGTTAACAGTGTTAAAATGGTATCATCCCCAGGGCTTTTTTGAATGTAACAATAAACGAATAAAACAAAAGGAGAAAAGCTCTCTCAGGTGAGGCAGGCTTGGCGTGGGGGAGGCACCCAACATCCTGGGTCAAGGAGCCCCTGCAAACATGCCACGCAGGGAGCAACACCTGTTTGACATACAGGCCAGTCCTGGCGCACAGCTAAACATTCCACAGCACTGGGGGGGGGGGGGGATGGGGACTTGAGGAATCCATTTACTTCTGTTAAGGACAGAGGAGGTCGGTGAGAGGAAGACTAGAGAAGTATCTGCTTGGCTCTGCCGCTTATCCTGGGACTCCTGGCCTCTGAGGAATCTGCACCCATCCCGATACGTTGCTTGACCCTGATTCTTTGTCCAAGGCCTTTGCACAGCAGAGCAAACTCTCCTGGGAGTGGCAGGGCTCTTTAGATGCATGGCTATTCACGTCAGTGAAAACGGACAGAGTACCAGGTGTTTTGAAGCCAGAAGACCTGGTTTCGAGTGCTGGTTCTGCCACCCTGAGGACTTGGTTTAAAGCTCAGCTTCCTCCTCAATAAAGTAAGAATACTTTCCCCATCAAAAAGATCGAACAAGCTGAAGTACTGGAAAGGGTTTTGTTAGCTGCAGAGCTCCTACCAAATGTTACCTGTATGGACAAGACGTCTGTCTGGCCCTCATATAAACGTCGTCCTGAAGGATTACCCTCCATAGCCTTTCCTAAGGGAGGAAAAAAGAGAGATCGAAGTTTTGTAATTCACTTACCCTGAATAACAACACGCAAGAGCTGAGTCGCAACGCATACATTTCAGCCTGGACATGAGTTTGTTGGAAATGTTCCCCTACATTTTTAGCCCAAAAGTTGTTCAGTCCTCAGTGTTCTCCCTCCGCATCCTGCACCAAGGACTGACTCAGTCTTAATGAATTCAAGAACATTGTATTGAGCGTCTTCTATTCCTGCATGGAACCAGGCTTCTTTAGGTAGGGAGAGCCCCACACCTGGACGTCTTCAGAACCCAATCAGATGTCGTCAGAGATGTCATGTGGGGGATTCGGACGTTAGGTGAGGGTTTGCACTAGATAAACGCTGAGATCCCCTCCAACTCTGAAGTTCTACGCGAAGAAGTGTGTTATCTAGTCAGGGAGGTAAGACGTCAACAAGGTGAACACATGTAGAAGAAAGGCCAAAAGGAGTGACGGTGAAGAAAACGCCTCTCCATACCAGACCCCAGAGACCAGTGGAGGCAGGGGAGGGATGTGTTCTTGGAGGTGAACCTGGACGTGGAGCTGGAGGGGTGCATAGAATCGGGAAGACGAACGGGAAGGGAAAACACATTCGCAGGAAGTAGCGACGGACAGTATTTGCCGAGGCCAGGAACTCAACTCAGCGATTCACTCAGCGTGTCTCTGAGCTGGACACAAAGCTAAATCAGAATTTCAGTCCTCAGGAAGTTCTGACTCACATCTTGAACACATCAGTCAAGTGACTTCCTCTCCGAGCTGAAACAGGCCGGGTCTCTGGGCCGCAGGGCTGGGCTGTTCTTTGCTCCGGGGCAGCGACCCGCAGAGGAAGCTGCGAGTCCACCCAGCCAGGACCCACCAGCGTCATGACGAGGGTGGGCTCTGCACTCCCGCCTTCGCTCCTCCAGCCCGACAGCAAATCCCCTTCCATCTGGACTACCTGGACCATTTTCTGTTTTTCCTAACTGTGCTGACCCATAGGGCATCCAACAGATGGATAATTTAAAAAATATAGACTGATAACAGTAGGCACAGGGTACCCAGAAGAGCCCCTGCCCCGCCTGAGGCATGAACGCGCACGGGGCAGGCACGGATGTTGGTCTCGCTGGAGCAGGGATGCTGGGGGCGGGTGACTAAGCTGAGAGGGGGGTGGTGGGGGAGATTCATTTTACCGGGCGCCCATTGCCAGAAATGCTTCTAGGCACTGGAGCTTATATTTCAGTGGTCGATGTAGACAAAAATAGGTACACAAGAGATTGCAGACAGAAATAAGTACAAGGAAGGAAAACAAAGCAAGGAAAGATACAGGGTAATGGGCAAGGGATGCTTGGCGGTCAGAAAGGGCCTGAGGAGGAGTAAGTATTGTGTATCTGAACAATCATTGCAAGCAATGGTGACTATTTTTCCACTGGGCGAAGTGTGTGGGTTTAATCACCTAGCACTCCCTTGCAGTGGACTATAGAACAGGTATGGCTTTGTAAGTCAGCCTACGTGACTTGGGACAACTAAAGTTGGAAGGCTGTTACTGAAGGAAGGGTGGGTCCTTGGTCTGCAGCTGCCAATTGGAGTAAAGAGATTTAGGGCACTGATGACAGCAGCATTGCAGCTGGAGGGGACAGCACAGCTTGCTGGTCAGTGTGAGCCTAGAGTCGGCTAATAAGATCCAACAAGACAAATGCTTCTTTCTCATGACATGAGGTATTAAAAAGAAAGACAAATGCTTCTCATGTTATGGGCACTGCTAAAGCATGCAGCGCTAGGAAGCACATGCACACACTCAGTTCTGTGACATACACGGGACAGTTTTTATCCTCATATTGCAGATGCGGAAACTGAAGTGACTTACTCAAGTCATATAGCAAGCCATCAGCTGGGCTAAGCCCCAGTTTTCCGCATCCCCAGTCAAGTGCTCTTTCCTTTTAAAAGACTGTCACGGGAATCCCAAGACATTAGGGTGAGAACTCTAAAAAGCTGATGAGTGGTGGAAAGCCTGTTTCTGCCGTATCTCACCCCAACTTTATGCATTTAGTCATACCTCTACTCCCTACCTTCCATTCCCAGACACACACAATAATGATAACATTTAATGTATTATGTAAAATGCAAGGATGTTGCATTTGAATGAGGGACAAATCTTAAATCAATGAAAGAAGTCATCTTCTGGAGCGGTGCTGTCCAATAAGCCACATATGTAATTTTAAACTTTCTAGTAGTCACGTTTAAAAAGCAAAAAGGGACAAGTAAAATTAATTTTAATAATACATTTTATGAAATTCAATATATCAAAATTTGTTTAACACATGTAATCAATATAAAAATATTAGTGATATTTACATATTTAAACTAAGTCTTCAAAATCTGGTATTTGATACAGCGCATCTCAATTTGGACTAACCACTTTTTTTTTTTTTTTTTTTTGAGACACTCTTACGCTGCCATCTAGGCTAGAGTGCAGTGGCATCATTGTAGCTCCCTGCAACCTCAAATTTCTGGGCTCAAGTGATCCTCCTGCCTCAGCCTCCTGAGTAGCTGGGACTATAGGTGAGTACCACCACACCCCTAACTTTCCTATTTTTTGTAGAAACAGAGTCTTGCTCTTGCTTAGGCTGGTCTTGAACTCCTGGCCTCAAGTAATTCTCCCAGCTAGGATTCCCAAAGTGCTAGGATTACCGGCATGAGCCACCATGCCTGGCCTGGACTAACCACATTTCAAGTGCTCATATTCACTTGTGGCTACATTTCAGACACGGCAGCTCTAAAAGTAGAATTGCTAGTATTTGAGGCTACCAGTGTGGAATGAGCAAGCATCTTTTTGAGCAAGGTGCCTTATAACGTCCCTCATATTACACTAAATAAGCATATACTGTCAGCTCCCCCCCCCACAAAAAGTAGAAATGAAAGGGAAATATATTGATAGTTAAGTCAGCCTTTAAAATTGTATAAGATTATATTGGACCTGGGCTTGGTGGCTCATGCCTATAATCCTGGCACTTTGGGAGGCCAAGGCAGGAGGATCCTTTGAGGCCAGGAGTTCAAGATCAGCCTGAGTAACGTAGCAAGAACCCATCTCTACAAAAAAATAGAAAAATTAGCCAGGCGTGGTGGTACACACCTGTAGTCCCAGCTACTTGGGAGGCTGAGGCAGGAGAATCACTGAGCCCGGGAGTTTGAGGCTGCAGTGAGCTATGACTGCACCACTGCACTCCAGCCTGGGTGACAGAGCGAGACACCGTCTCTTAAAAAAAAAAAAAAGAATGTATTGGAAAGGCTGTCTGAGATTTTCCAGTCCAGAAGTCAGAAACTTTGGCCCTGGGCCAAATCCAGCAGACTGCCTGTTTTTCCTACGGCCTGGGAGCTAACAATTGTTTTCACATTTTTTAAATGGTTAAAAAAAAATAAAGGCTGGGCCCGGTGGGTCATGCCTGTAGTTCTAGCACTTTGGGAGGCTAAAATGGGAGGATCAGTTGAGGTCAGGAGTTCTAGACTAGGCTGAGCAATGTAGCAAGACACTGTCTCTACAAAAAGTAGAAAAATTAACTAAGCATGGTGGCTTGTGCCTGTAGTCCCAGCTACTTGGGATGCTGAGGCAGGAGGATCACTTGAGCCCAACCAAGAGTGTGAGGCTGTGAGTGTTGTGATGACACCACTGCACTCCAGTCTGGGCAACAGGGCAAGACCCTGTCTCAAACAACAAAAAAAATAGGGCCCACCAGAGTTAAAATACTTATTTGGCCTTTTACAGAAAAAGTTTGCTAAGCCCTGGGCTAGACCAGTAGCTCCCATTCTGTGGATGGGGAACCTGCAGAGAGAGAGAAAATGACTAGCCTGAGACCACGTTGTGAGGCCATGGCAGAAACAGCTCTGGCTCCCTCTTAGTGCTCTTCCCACCTCATCACCATATAAAAGCAGGTAAAGTTTCTCATTTTATCATGATGACCGCTTGGTCCTTTTATCTGTCTTATCTCTGCTCATTCTCACACTGCCTAATCTAGGTTCTAGTATGCACAGCTGCGTCTTTCACCTAGGGAGGGCAGCACAGGCTAAGACAGCTCCAAAGTACCACCTCTCACCCACGACCCAAAATAGAAACATACTCCTGTCCCGAAAGGAAGAAAAGAATGGATCAGAAAGTGCCTGCTTTTGGTGATGACACATGCATTCATACTGCTATAAATGCAAGAGGCTTTCCCTTTTTTTTTTTTTTTTTTTTGACTAATTGCCAAAGGTGAATTCAAGCACAAACAATCCCCACATTTAGCTGGACCGGAGGGCACAGAGGCCGAATCTGTGGCAAAAGCAAGCCAGGCATTGCAGAGAAGCACCCACAGATACTTTTAAGTGTTTTCTGGGTACTGGGAGAACTTGGAGAGAGAGCAATTAGTTCTCATGGAGCCCAGGGGATATTTTTAAGTAGGTGAGTGGAGCTGACTCATGACCCAGATCTCTCCTTGTTCTGAGTAAACTGAAGAAGAGGTTCCATCTCTTTATTCTGGGAGGTCCAGTCATAAAATGGGGCTACTAGGGCTCCTAGCCTAGTATCAACGAGGCATTTATGAAGTATAATTAATGTGTACAAAGGGCTCTAATACCCTTTGTATTAAAAATATCCTGTGCAAGATGCAAGATGGACTAGTGTTACTGTGAGGGCAGATATATTTTGTGGGTGTCACCACAAAACACCATTGTTGTTGTTTACTGAGGCAGTGGGTTAAGATCATGTGGCACAATCCTTTAACATGACCCAGAACTGGGCCACAGGAAACTTGTACAGGCGACTGTCACATCAGATGGTGTAGAGAAATTTCACTGGGAATGCATAAATCCCCAGAGGCAGAATGGTTAGCTTCACGGTGAACAATTGTGCTGAGAAAAATCTGGTGGGGCTCATTAGAAAAACACATGCGGTACTTCCGGCTTTACAAGGAAGGGGACTGAGTTGCATTACTCAGCAAATATTTTTCCTCAGCCTGAACTTGGCTTCTAAGATTTTCTGAGAACTGAGCATTTTTTCTAAGTAATTTTGAAAGGCCTGGTGCTGGGTAACAGCAGGAACTAGGCTGACAGCCTAATTAAGCATCCCCACATTGCAAAACTGAAAAACACATATGGGAATCCCAATGAGTTCCTAGTGTCTAATTCCTAAATTTAATTCTAATTTGTTCCACTGAATCCCCTTGTACGACCTTGGCTAATTATGTAATATCTTAATCTCCAGTGATGATGATGAAAAATGTGAAAATGATGGCATGAGTTGATTAACTTCTTGCAGATATTCCATCAGAGACAAAGAAAGATAAGGGTTTCTCCTAGGAATAAAACCTCAGCAGATAGGAAATTGCCTTTGAACCTCAGCAATCAAGTATACTACTTACTTTAGCCCCTAGAATGCATAAGAAAATGGAAATGCACTGAAGGACATTTTTCTTCTTAGTAATTTTTATCAGCCAGAACTTTGGTCCAGATAGTCCTATAATATTGGGAAGACCACATAGATTTATCATGAAAATAACTACCTCAGTGTACTTGGGGTGTGTTTAGGAAGAAATTAAGGAATCCTTGGCAGAAATAGCCATACTTTAAACTTCATTCTGTTATCTAGAAACATAAACACACAACTCCAATACTGTATTTGAGAAATTTAATCTCCAGAAAGAAAAGAAAGAGGTAACATAACACTAATGTGCACAGCACTGTAAATGTTACTTGGGATTTAATTTATGACATTCACATAAAGCTAATTGACTTAGATGGTTTTATGGCCGTTGTATACTAATTTTTTTTTTTCCCCAGAGACTGCGGTCTCCTTTTGTTGCCCAGGCTGGAGTGCAGTGGTTATCCACAGCTTTGTGTACTTTTGACAGTTTTGTATGTGGCTTTTAGGCCACCTTAGGCCAAACTATTTTGTGAAATATTGTACTCCATCCTCAAGTTTTAAACCACTTGACATGACAGAATCTTTAAGGTCTTTTTTTTTTTTTGAGACAGACTCTTGCTCTGTCACCCGGGCTAGAGTGCAGTGGCCTCATCATAGCTCACAGCAACCTCAAACTTCTGGGCTCAAGGGATCCTCCTGCCTCACCCTCCCAAGTAGCTGGGACTACAGGCATGTGCCACCGCATCCGGCTAATTTTTGTATTTTTAGTAGAGACGGGGTCTCACACTTTCTCAGGCTGGTCTCCAACTCCTGAGCTCAAGCGATCCTTCTGCCTCGGCCTCCCAGAGTATGCTAGGATTACAGGCGTGAGACACCTTGCTCAGCCAGAATCTTTAGGGTCTTGATGTGTAAGCTAAAAAAAAAA